>CM040635.1:12824353-12846585 GCA_022818045.1 Neotoxoptera formosana
ATTTTATTGAAATCTGAATCTCTTTTGTCACTAATTATTGTCACAATTGTTGCATTCGTCGTTTTTTTAGCATATTTAAAAGCTATCTTAAATTAATGTTTTAAGAAAAATACAATTTAAATAAAATAATGAACGAATGTCACCATGGACATTACAGTAATATTTTGGTAGATATAGTTAAAATAAGCTGTGGAAAAAATGTGTTTAAAAAAACTATATAATAATTCCGTTTTTGCTTATGGTTTAAGAAAAAAAATTGTAACACGATAGTTAAATAAAAGTGTTTACATTTTTAACGATGATAATCAAAGGACAGTATTTCATGCGTACGTAGAAAAATAATAATATAAAATGTCAAATTGTATTCAGAAATAGTTATTTCAAACATGATTGAATAACTGAGTATGATGTTGGAGTTAAATAATTCTTAGATGATGTTGAAGTGAAAGTAAGACTAAAATATTATGTTTTATATTATATATTTTTTTGTTGCAATAAAAATCATACTATTATTATTAATATTTTTATATTAATATATATATACTTTTTAATTATTAATTATACAACAATAATTTACATGTTTTGACGAATGCTATGTTTAATTATAATATCGCTCTGTATATCCTATATCAAAATATAGTGCAGAGTGTAATAATAATAATATGTAACAATTTATTGGATAACACATTGATAGGAATCAATATTTTTTTTAAATAAATCATTTAAAATCTACACCAAAAGAAATATACAATACACATATATGTTCTCAGAGAGAAACAAAACATATATAAACTTCAAAATGTAAAAGATCTTATCAGCAAAGCTTTTCGGTAATAGGGCCTTTAACGGGATAGGAATTAATAAAAATAACGATTTAATATTATAAAATGGTACTTAAATACATATACAGTATTTAGTAATTGTAATTTGTTGGCACTCAGTATAATATACATTTAACAAAAATAAACAAACAAATTACATGGTTGTAATAATATTATCTTATATCATATTATAAATAATACTACGTATGTGTAAGTATAAAAATCTAAAATGTAGGTACTTATATAATATATTTTATTTGTAAATTTAAATTTAAAACGATAATCAACAAATGTTTTATCAAAAATATATGAAATAATGATCTTAAAATAATTAGATAAATTAATATATATATATACACAAGCATAAGTTATAATTATTGTTAGGTACACTTCGTTAACGTTTTTTTAGTCACTCGATTGCGGGTATGTAGTCTATATTAATATAATTGGAGTGTTAAATGAGTAGAATACTACTGTCGTAATTTTACACTATATAAATTTAAATTGTGCGAGAGATATTGTCTGTCTTTTAGGGTCCGAGCGATGCCATGTGTATCTTTTTTACATTTTCAAATAGTTTTGAAGAAATTTCTGCTACAACCGTGGTATGCAGTGTAACCTATCTGCGCGGGCATAAAGTTATAGCTGAAAATCCTACATGACAAGTCTTTGAGCACTATTTCTCACACATCGAAAATTCATTCATTCATTTCATTACATTCAAAAAAGTGGCGTATTTTCAATAATATAGAAAAAAGTTTTGGGAGTAGAGGGATTCAAAATTGTTTTACAGTTTCGCGTCTACCGACAGTACTTATATGTCTCTATAACCATACAGTAGCATAGATTAAAATGTATAGTATAATATTATATTTAATCTATGACAGTTGTAGGTAGTATAGGTATATATTGCCTTTATTATTTTTCAATTGTAACTAATGGGTATTGTGTTTTGTATAACTATTGTCTTCATAATATCTCAGCATATATTTCAGTAGGTATCTTTAGAAATGTTTTCTTATTTTTTGGTTTCTTTTTTGTAGAGTATTAGTTATCAAAGTGTGAAAACCATACTGCAATTTTACAATATTAAATGCTGTATTTTTTAAAACATATCAAAGTCGCTTTCTTTCATTCCAAATTCAACCAATTGCAAAATTGTTTTTTTCTCCATATTATAAATAAATAACTCTAAAAAACTAATATTTTCGAATTTTTATAAAAAAAAATGGTATTTAACATATTTTACCTATGATATTATATACTTCAATAATATCTCATGCATTGATGAATTTTATAACTCGTCTATTGATATAGTATTTCGAAATCTTAAGTCCGCACAATGTTGTATTTTATAACTAAATTACAACCTATTTAAACGATAAGTACATTACATACAAAAAACGTTATAAATGCAAGTCAGTTCACATTTTCAATTATTATAGCCAAAAACAGAAAAAATTATGTAAAAATTATGTCTTACACATGGTCTCTACTTCAAGTTTACCAGTATCGTCGATGGGCAGTAATTTCAACGTGACAGCTTCACATTTAACGTTATACCTTGTGCCAGACACGTACGTAGTCTTACAAATCATTCCTTTTATCACTGATTTTACAAACCGTATTTTATCGATCTCACATTTTGAGTGATCAATCTCAACATCAACGCCAAATTTAAATGTGAAAACTCTTACGTTGTTGGAGCTACCAATTCTAACCACGTATCTATTAGAAAAAACGCTTATTACATCGTGTAAATGTTCGTCATTTTGGAGACTTTTGTAAACGGCGTCTATCAGATCACTATTACTTATTTTCAAATCAGTGTCTGAGAGTGTTTCCACTTTTTTGTCTTTATATAAAATAAGGTTGGCGTATAGAGTAGTATTTCCATATGATAATTTAGTGAATCCAAAAGTTTGAGTTGTATACTCGGTTGGAAGAAAATCTACTGATTCCACTGTCTTGAAAACGAATAACTCTTTCTTCATAAAAAAATTTGAAATATAATTACAGTCTTCCGATCTGGCATAAGACAGTAAATCGATAAAGACCAAAACACAACATAAATAATTTATAAAAAACATTATTAATACGTGTTTTGTAAATTGAATTTTACCGAACGGATATATTATGATTGGTTTTATTATTACTATTATATAGTTACAAACACAGTTATGATATAATAAATGACCACTTAATATCTCTGACAATGTACTGAATGTGTAGTTCAGTTTATATAGACGAAAAAAGATTAATGGATGCGTGACATAGCTCAATCGAACTGATTGTACTAAAGTTTCAATTACGTAGATTTTTTTTTAATAATATCGCATTAAATTATTTTTTGTCAATTTTATTTGCATTCATTGGATTCCGAGCATTTAATGTTATTAAAAATACTCTACTCGTATTAATTGTTATCCAAACCCTGCTATTGACCTCCGTGCTCAGCAATTTCTTTGTGTCCTGATTTTGATGCCATCAGCTTCAGAACCGTCTGCAACAAATATTGTCCATGTAAATAAATAATTTTTTATTTAAAAATCGATTAATTTACAACACATTTTTGGTATAATATATTAAATAAAAGCAGCCCATTGTTTTTGTCTATGCTTCAAATAAATGAAATAACGTATAATACCAATTTTCAAAGTCTAGTCAAAGTACAATAAAAGTATAATTTCACAGGAAATTATTTTGTTACTATAATAGACTAGCACACAATTAAAAAAAAATATATATAAAAAAAAGACTATTTATTTTTCTATCTTTAGAAACACGGTTAAATTTACTTCACCTTGTTTCTTATGATTGCATTGGGTTACATTGAGATATTCGTTATTATTTTATAATTCGTTATATTTTATTATATTGTAATGTTTTATATTATTTCTTTTTAGCTCTGGCGGATAAATTCCATGTTGAATTTAGTTTTGCTTTTGAAAACCGAAAAGTTGACAACACCTAAACTAGTATTAACTTACACAATACGAAAAAATATATAACAGCTATAAATACTTACAGTTGGATCGTTTTGTCCTTGGAAGTTCATCCAGGCGTTGACGAGAAAAGTAGGAGATTTGAATGTTTGAATTTTTTCAACTACAAAATAGCTTACCAACGTTACTTGGCTATATATTATATTAAGCTAACACAAATAACTAGATATTATATTCCAGGTTCTTGTATTTATAACCAAACATGACTGTGGCACTCAAGTGTGGGTACTGGCTTACGTTTTATTTTGTATTGGGTTTTCTGCGCAATTACACTTAGGTCTCCGCTTACAATTCAAAATACCCATACCAGGTATGTATAAATTATGGTACGTAAAACGTCAGACCGGCTGGTGGGGAAAACCATTATCGGCCGGACACAAGGTCAAGCTAATATTATATTGACGGTGTACAGAAATTATTTAAATAACAGGTTTTTGACGTTTAACGTGTTCGCTTATACGTGGACATTTAAGCATTGATTAAGTATACATGAGGTAGGTTAGTATAAATTATTGTTGCGATAAAGATTGTTGTTTTTGTTGCGCGGCGGAGAACTTTACCTAAACAGTGCGGCGGTGGACGGTACAAAGTCGACGTTTGATTTATAATACTGTAGGCGCTTGGATCTTTAAGGTCTATAGAGAATAATGGTTTTTCAGGAAAAACGACCTGATAATGGAAAAATAGTACGGGTTATTTTCTACCAATTTGGTTCACCCGAAAAATTGTATTTTATATACATAGGTAGTTATATAAATTAGTCAACGAGAGCTTGATTATAATTCTACACCAAAGGTACTCTATTTTGGCTATTTCTTCGTGCATTTTTCGTAAACTTTCGAACAATTTGAGTAATTCCACGTTTAGTAGGTAAACGTGGAATAAACACATTATTAACGTACACTCACAGGCCACCGCCTTTATTCGGGTTGTTAATTTTTTTTTATTATTGTTATGTGTTGTTGGAGAGTAGCATATCGTGTATACTTAAAGTGCCTATACGTTCACGTAAGGAAAATAATGTATAATTATTATTTTTTACATTTATTCTGTGTTGCTTTTCTCGGTGATGAATGATAGAGAGAAATACCGGCATTTGAAGGAAAAGAATAGTCGATGCGTGCACTCGCTGGTCGCTGCTCTGATTCTATAGAAATAACAGACGACCTGTTTGCAGTCTTGTAAAGTCGTATACATTTCGAATGAAAATCAGACAAAAAAACCGATTTGAAAAAAGCCGGAAAAAAATCTTTGTTTACTGTTGGACAAAAAGTCCATTAACAATGTTATTCCTGAACTACAGCTACTACACCCAATACGTTTATGCATCATATTTTATTATTAATGTTTGCTATGTGCAATCACTAATCAATACAATACTAATCATCCATATAAGGATTTATATACTTAAATATATACATATATATTTATATATTCAATTTTTAAATATTTCAAATTTGGAACTCCATTCATAATAATTATTGATGATAATGACTGCCACCTCCAGACAAAAATGTGTGACGAAAAACGTACACGCCTTTTACTCACGCCACCCACGATCAAGTCTCCACAACACACACGTGATAAATACTAGTTTATGTAAAGTTTTATGTGCTATTAACTTAAGAGGAAAAAAATAGGTGTGATATACTTATTGTGAGTATTTTTTGGATCGATACAAATATATTGGTTTATAAAGTTATTGTTTTTATTCGAAAGACACTGATATATATATATATATATATATGACTTAGCAGGACGGTTACGAGTATGACAATTTCTCTTATTGTAATAATAATAATAATTATATTGTTTACATTTTATTCACACAATTCATTTAAAACCATAAATATTTGATTAACTGGAAAATATTCTTTTAATGTATATTCTAATATAATAATGTTATCAATAATATAAACCAGGACAATAAAATAATAAATATTTTATGATTCAATTTATACTACTTAAAAAAGATTAATATTAAATATTATTTAAGTTAACACAGTATAAAAATAATGTTACACGTCATGTTTGACCTTAGTATCAGCGGAATATTTTGTTATTCGTGATGCATTAACTACACGTTTATTATCACATTTTGTCTCGCCGTCAAGTTTGCCGTTTTCAACAATTGGGATTAAAAACAACGTGATATTATCACATTTGATCTTATTTCTTCCATCGGAGGAGGAGAATCTACTCACACAAACCAGCCCTTTTATTTTTGACAGAAACGATCTATACTGAAACGCATTACCGTTGCATTTCGGACTTGTAATAGAAACGTCAAAGCCGATTTTTATCGTGAAGATGATCAATTTTTCTGAGTTTGTCCTTACGACGTACCTGTTGGGAAACACGATTATTACGTCGTTCAAAAGCGTGTTGCCGACTAAGCTGTTGTAAATCGCGTTGGTCAATTCTTCGTCCTTTATCTGCAAATCGGTCTTCGAAAGCGACGTTATCCTCTGGTTGCCGTAGAGAATCTCGTTGGCGGTGGTGCAATTGCCGCTCGGGCACGAGTTTTCCCATTCGGCATTTATGTAATTGTAATCAGTGGGAAGAAACATCACCGAATCGGTTGCGTTTAGTGTGTACAACCCGTTGTTCGTGAGAAAATTTGTGACATAGTTACAGCTTTCCGATCCGACGGACGACACTGCGAAACTGACGAAAACCAAAACCGAACTGGAAATCAAATCGCTCGCAAAAACCACCATCGCTTTACGTGTAAATCGGGATTTTTCGTACAGGAACGATCGCGATTTCAATGGTCAATGGCATTGATATGATGAAGTATCATTTAGTATTTTAGTGCTTGTCCGGCATGTCGCAATAATAATTATTAATAAACAGTACAATCAAGTTATGCTATATAATCGATTAAACGATATATTATTATAAATTAATAGTTTTGACTATGAATATTTCTTCATATTGATTTGAATATTTCATGGCATCTATCGCGTTCTTCCTGGCCGGTATATCCGCGTTGCCGGACGTGATAATATAATATTGTAACTGTGCGAACGAACGGCTGTTCTGCACTGCCCTCGAAATCCGTTATTGTTCGTGCGACTCGGTATTAAAAAATAGCATTAATATTGACGACGATATACAAGTACCGCGCACGTATAGTTCGGTTATTACGCGAACACTGAGACCTCCGCGTGCACTCTACTCTTATTTAAATCGACTTTGGTCGTACACACGTCTTGTAATCGTATTCACGTGTGCGCGCCGCGGCCGCCTCTGAGTTTTTTAAGGGGTGGCGGGCGGGTGGTGGGTGATAATAATTTAGTACCAGTTAACTAGTACGACTGCTATTTAACAATCTGGCGGTATAAATAATTCGGTTCCGGGCGAGCGAGTGACCGTGTGGAATATTCTATTAGATTTACTTCTGAAAAATTGCATGTTCGTTACGCCACTGCTCTCGCCCGTCGGAATACGCTGCACTTCGACGGATACGTCCACTTATAAATATTATTATTAATATCGTATTATCTGTCCGAAATCACTGTTGCTATAAACACAATGTGATAATCGTATAGTGCGTGTATAAAACACTGCAAACGGTTTTCGCGCGTAGAAGGTGGCGTAAATTGGCCTCAATTGCTGGTGGTGCAGAGAAATATTCTAATTTCTAACTCACTCAAACTTGATTTGTTGATCCTCACCTAATAAACAGTTTATTTTCCTCTCTTGTTTTTATCAAAAATAATAAATAAGTATTGGATTATTTTAATATTAAAAACATTATTATTTTAACATTTAAAAAAAAACAATTAACAATTTTTTAATTTTAAACTGAGATGACGTCCTCTTTCAAAGCATATCGTATCAAACTCATCAATTAAATGGTAGAAATTAATTATAATAAAATGTTGTAGTTGTAAAGTAGCTAAGCTATTTAACGGTTCTTGCCTCGTTGTTGTTTTAAGATATGTTTTCAACTTTTTAGACAGGACAATGATCTTTTACAAATCGCTGTGTTGGTTAGTAAAGTTAAGAATATTTTTAATAACTCCATTATTAAAAGAAAATCTTTTTTTTCTTTTCATTTTAGGATGTATCAAATTTGATATTTATCAACCATTTCTATAACTTCATTCCATTTATTTTTAAACTCATTATCTGATCTTATATCGTTTAATAGGTACATCTAGTACCAACATTAGTATACCTACATATCATTCGCCGTAGAAAAGCTTACATTTGGGAACTGCAAAATATATTAATTTATATTAGTTTGTTATATCATGTTATGCATCTAAGATATAGATCCCGACCATCCGGGTATTGATAAGAGACCCGGCAATGTTATTAATAATGCTCTAGCGCTGGGATTAAGATGTATAATTACTTATTACTTATAAGTATAAAAAATAATACTCATACGACAACTACATAACTTTATACATTATATTATTACACACTTGTTTGATGAACAAATGTTGACTTTTGAAAACTGAAATTATATGTATAAACATTTTTATGATTTTCTGGTAGTGCAAAAATATAAACTTGCACTATCACATTGCAAATTTGTTTTACCTTTATTAACCTCCCAGTTAAATGGAGAATGGATCGGTTGTTAGCGTTGGCCTGAATCAAGGAAGATTTGCATCGTGATAATTTTTTTTCTTTAGCTTGTGAAATACGTATAGATTTAAGAATTCGACCAATGTTGAATTGAAAATGACAGAAAATACGTTATTTATTAGCACCTATATAGTGATACGTTTTCAAATATTGGGTGGATATACGCGCATATATGTTTTTATTCAAACCACAAAACAATATGTGTATTAATTAATTAATTATATTATTTATGTATAAAAAAAAACACGAAAAGATTAGCTTGTATAGGTAATAGGTATTAATTTATTTTCCAATATTCCAATTTTCTATAAAGGACAAACTTAGATGCAATAGTGTTATATTATTATAAGTCCCCACGTATAAGATACAGCAAATTAATTAAATAACAAAACCCAGTGTGACCCGTTCTGTAATAAGTAGGTACAGACACCGATGACATCGATTATTAGAAACTGCGTATTTCTCCTAATATAACACTAAAAACTGAAAATAAATCATATTTTAGTTTAATTATGCACACTTTTCAGAGTATACGCCTTCACAATAATTGTTGTCCTTTTGTGGTCCTGCAACGGTATAATATAATAGATATTCGGTATGATCCAATTAACGTAAGACACTCTTTATTTCAGAAAATACTTCTTTACATAAAATAGTTCTTCGCATAATTTAAATTCGTTACAAAACAACATTTTTGAAAAATTACATTTCTTACTATTTTTTTATCTCTACGTAGAGGAACCATATTCAAAACGCGTATATAGACAGCCAGTCGCATGTTCCTCAAAGACAATTGAGGAAATATGAAAAACAAACCAATAATTAATGTAATGGCACTTAAATAGTTTTTTCAACTTAAAATACTTTGTAAGTATTTACTCCCATATAATATAATATAATGAGTTTATATTATAAAATGGGATTGTTTTTAAATTAAATAAAAGACAGCTGATTTTATTTAGTTTTCATAAATAAAATTATTTATCACTCACTGATTCTTTGATGTTTGTAACAACTCTGCATTGGTGTATTACTATATTATTATTATATCCGAATTCCAAAGGCGCAAGAACGCTACTACGCATGATCCCCATATCAGTTATCACTTATCACTCACTTCTTATTTCTGTGTATTTTCATTATAACATATAAACTATAATTATAATATAACTATAATTATAATTATAACAATAATAAGTTATTAGACCTAAAACTAGTTTATAATCCTGCGATTATCACCGACGAAAATGGTCTGGTATCAGAACCGGGTATCGAATATCGCACATTTCACATATAGCACATTCCATTAGCTATCACAAATATTCACAATTAAAGATAATAAAAAAAAAAATAAAAAAATCAGTCAATATAATATTATTATTATTTATTTAAGTCCCTGTAACACAACTCGAACGGGACTTATCGTGCTCAATATTTTGTTGTATATTATGTGGCCTCCGATAAATTTGTAATACGTATATTATTTACCAAAATACCTATATTAATATATTATGTAAAAACAGGTTATGCTCGTATGAAAAACCTAGGTATCGCAATCTAGGTAATCTATCTATATTAAGTATCAGTTTATCATTATGTCGTAATAATATAATATGTCATTTTATTGAATAAAAGCTATGAAATCGTTATCGAAAACAATAATTTGTTGACAAACTTAACAATATAACGTCCATGCGTGGTATACATTAATTTTTAACTATACAATTGGTATGATTTAAAAGTTTGTGCTTTTGACGGATTGTTCAAAATAAACAGTTAAACAAAGTACTGGACAAATACACAAGCATTTTTTTAAAACTGATTACCAATAACATTTTAGCACTTGACATGAATAAGGTCCGCTACCTCTGGTATAGGTTATATAGGTAAAGTATAGTATTAAATACTTCAGGCAAAAATATTTCTGGGAATTGACCTCTTGAACCTATATTGTCCATAAAAACAACGACTGCCACAGAGTAAAATCATAGATAAAAGTACTGTACAATTAGTAACAATTAAATAATGTATTCTATAATATTATATCGCATAGAGTATCGACTTATAAACGAATTTTATACATTTAGCTGACTTAAATCTTTAAAAAATTATGACAGTTGAATAATGAATACATATTTGGTTGAGACATCATTAGACATAATTTCGTATAATATAATTATTGAACATATTTTAAATATAATGGTATAATATTATAATATTATAATTTTGTTTATCTTCGCTGTAGCTAAATTGCCTATACATTGCGCCGGATTGTCTGACCAGTCGATAAATAACTATTTTTCATAATATTACTATCTTGCAGATTATTTTTTAAACATATTGAAATCATTACCCGTACTACATTTTAATTTATAATAAATCACTAGCGGTGACGTCCGTACGAGTAAAAATCGTACGTTCACGGGCTTTATGCCGGTGTGTCTTCCGTAGACATTGTTCCAGCCTTGTTGCCAGGTCCGATTTCAAACCGGACATTTCTGTTCCCCGTCCCAGACAGTAATTGCGGCTTCTATCATTGGTTTAAACCATTCTGTTACCTGACGACTTCGATAATTTTTCGTCCAAGTGGTTGGGCGATTTTACTTCAAATTGTAGCTCTGCATCGAATACCTTTCCAGACGATAAGTTGACTAGTCTTCTACAAAGGTATGTCGTACAGTAAACCACTCAGACGGCAAATATTAATATGAAAACATTTTGGTAATTTTCACTAATTGTTGAGGTATAATTTACGCCACATAAAACCGGATAAAAGGTTACTATGTTATATTATATTTTGCGCGATCTTGTACCAACCAAAATTGTATTCAAAATAATTAATAATAATTTGAAACATATTCCTGTGTATATTATTTAATCCTCAATCAATTTCATTTTAAATTTTAATAGATACATTTCAAAAATAAATATTAAAATGTGAGCTAATATTGTGTTTGTATGAATACGTACTTTGTGTATGAATGAGTAATATTTTATTTAGTAATAAAATACTTAAAAATCAGGAATAGTATAATTATTCATTGTCTACAATATTATTGTTCATATTATTAATGAACAAATAAATTAAATTAAAATAATTAAAATATAAAATATAATAGGTTATTATATATTAAATATAATATTTAATTATAATTAAATTTATTATTAGCTAGTCGATATTATTTTCTGAAGTTTTATGAGCTATGGTTGATGCGAGTTCGGTAAATTGATCAGGCAAATTTCAATAAATGATATTGAAAGTGTGGCTCAGATTATAAACAGACTTATGCCATTTCGTATTTTGTCCATCGTAAGAATTAATGAAGTCCTAAAAACGGTCCAGTCCAGAAACCGAGCGAATCTTATGACAAATATATTGTATAGATAATTGCTTAAATTACCTAACATTATTTTTTAAACAACAAGCTATATATTTATAATTTATAAAAAGTGATTGTTTTCGACTTACCATCCACTGACGCACACACACTACCATTGTTCATCTATATCTGTATTATTTTGTTTTTGTAATTAATTTTTTTTTTTTTATTGGCCTTATTTACAACTCGGCGGCAGTGGCCATTAGTTCAGTGTTTTAATTACTATTTACATAACTACTGCGGAGTTTACATTATGTTCCACATTAGTTTAACAATATTATATTTTATTTTATTGATAGTTGTCGAAGTTGCAGGTTAATTTAAAAAAATTGTAAGATGTTCTTGTTTTAGTCAGGGTTCGGTCCAAGGGTTGCATCGAGAGTTTCGCTGTAATTAATTTGTGACACCTGTGAATTATATAATAATGTATAGATTATGCACGACTCGTAATCGGCCAAAGACGATGCAACGGAGCACGAATATTATTTAACACGGCCTCCGTAAATTTGTTGTTCTACACGGTGGCGTACGTAAATCATTTTGACCTATTAACCATGGCTCTAAAACCAAAATTGACTGAATAAAAGCCATTTAAATTTTAATAAATAATACATATTTGCGATTCATTAAAATGCATAAAATCATTTATAATTATTTATTCACAGGGTGTTACCACTGGGTATCTTCCCTAATCTAACTACTCATATCATTTTTTTTTTACCTTTCATATATCAAACCTACTTATTGTACAAAAAGCATGTATAGATTGTAGATTTCTTCAAATAAATAAAAAAAAAAAAATTATTTATTAGAAATCAATTACTGCAGCAGATATTTCAAATAAAAAATATGCTACGTAAAAAAATATTTAAAAATATTCAAAAAGTAATCAATAATAAATAATTACAAATGATTTTATGCATTTTAATGAATCGTACATACGTATTTTACGCCGGATGTCCCTTCATATATTTTTATGTTGCACTATCGTGCAGATTATACTAAAACACACTATTCCTGCTTGACATACTTTATCTAGTATGCGTGCCATTGTGCCAATATAACATAATATTATAATATGACCGCGCGTTTATCATAATATGAATTATAATACGTATTTACTTACATTTATATATACTAGATATATACAATGTCACTCGGACGTCAACATACACAGCTATATATTATAAAATAATATTCACAATTCTGATGTTTATTTGACATTTCAGTTTCGTTCAGCAGTCGTTTAGCCTACCACGGACCACGCGGTCGTTAGAAAATCGACGACGGTTCTTCGGACGTTTACAAGCTGTACTTGATATATTTTATTTACTCGAGCAATCATATGATGTCGTTGTGGACGAATTTTGTGATCAGTTATGCGATCGCATCGATTTGGTTGGACCATTGTGCTTGTGCTCCTCCAAACCACTATTTCGAGAACGGCACCAGCGATGTGGCCAACTCGGACGTCCGGGTGCTGTTGAACGCTGACACTCGCAAAACACCAGTTGAACAGTATGATAATCGAATTTTTCTTTCATTTTTCACAACTACCGGATACCTGTTATAATAATAATAATAATAATAGTATTGTCGAGCTAAACCGTTTTTGCATTGAATGAATCCGATCGTTATCGTGTTTGCGTTTTATATAGGGTTTCCGAAACCAATTCAACAATTGATTGAGGATATAATATTTATCGATAGCTACCTTCTCACGGCTAAGTTTTTTTTAATATATAATCTTAAACGATAAATTGAATTGCATACTATGTTGAAGGGATTTATTTGTATCGGGTGCTAGCTGTTTTTAATGTTAACTGCTGCACTCTGTCTCTAAATATCCAACGCCATAGCATGGTATACAAATATTCTCGTTTTTTCAGTTCATTAAAATCCTTATCCCTGTCTGAAAAAGTTGAGAGACGTATTGATGATATTAAAAAGTCTGACAGAGACTCTCGACACTATCGTGGATTGGTAATGAAGAATGGTCTAACCGCTCTACTGATTAGTGATACTGACACTAAAAAATCTGCCGCATCTCTATCAGTTGCAGTTGGTAAGTTTTGAAATAATTCTTTTAATTAATTATTGGTAATATTTCTTAACCATTGGGTGATTTAAATTAAATGTTTTTACCTAAATATTATTTTTGATAGGCTTTTATTAATAAAACATATAAAAACCTATCTTTAATACAGGCAGTAACTTGAATATTTCATTTTTAATTACTCATTAATCATTATAATCTGTATTATTTCTATATTAGGAAGTTTGAGTGATCCTAAAGATTTGCCAGGTTTAGCTCATTTTTGTGAGCACATGCTGTCTTTGGGTACAAAAAAATATCCAGTAGAAAATGAACTTACACAGTTTTTAACACAAAATGGTGGATCATACAATGCCTACACCGCAAATGATCATACAAATTATTATTTTTCCACTAAGGCAGAATCACTAAGACCATCGTTGGACAGGTTAAGGACAAGCTTTTTTTTTTAAAATAAATATTTATATTTTACAAATTGTATTATAGATTTGCTCAATATTTCCTAGAACCTTTGTTTACAACAAACGCAACTGAAAGAGAAATTAGTGCTGTTAATTCTGAACATGAAAAAAATGTTGCTGATGATTATTGGCGTCTAGCACAGATAGAAAAGAATGCAGCTGATCCAAATCACGTCTATTACAAAGTATTTGGAACGGGTAAACTTTAAACAAATTAATAAATTATGTTGATAGTTAAGTGATATTTAAAAACGTGAAGATACATTTTATAGTTAAAATTTTTTTACAAAATCAGCTGTATAAAATATTTTTTTTTATGTTTGCTGTTTAGGTACAAAAGCGACATTATGGGATATTCCTAATTCGAAAAACATTAGCGTCCGTGATAAACTATTGGAGTTCCATTCTAAATGGTATTCTTCTAATTTAATGTACTTAACCATACTCGGAAAAGGTATTAACTTAGAGACTTTTTTTGTTGAACGTTTAAAATTAATTTTTATAATCAATTCTTAGAGGATTTAAATACTTTGGAAGAATTGGCTGTATCTTTATTTGGAGACATTAAAAATAAAAACGTAGAACGGCCATATTGGAATGATCCAGTTTATACAAAACAACAACTGGCAACTAAGACTATTGTAGTTCCAGTAAAAGATATCATAATGCTAAATGTAAATTTTCTTATTCCTGATCAAAGCAAATACTATATCAGCATGGTACAAATATTTTTTAGCTATATACACAATTTAAACAACATTTTTAACATACATTTTGTTAATTAGCCTACCTGGTATTTTATTTCATTATTTGGTCATAATGGCCCTACGAGTCTTTTAACAGTTTTAAAAAAAAGAGGATGGTGTAGTAAACTGTCGGCTAACAGTAAGGTTGAAGCTAGGGGAATTGTGATTTTCGATATCGACATGGATTTAACAGAAAAAGGAGTTGATCATGTTGATGACATTGTTAAATTAATTTTTCAAGTAATAATGTATTTATTTAAGTAACAATTTTTAATCAGTAATACATATTTATCATCGTATTTTTATATGGCTATTAGTATGTAAATATGTTGAGACGTGAAGGTCCCCAAGAATGGTTCCATGATGAAAATAGTAATATTAGTGCAATGCAGTTTCAGTTTAACGATAAAGAATCGCCTTTATATTATGTTAATCGGTTGTCTCCTCGTATGATTGTAAGTAATTTATTTAATAATACTTACGTATACTCCTGTTATTTGATCCTTGTGTATTTGTTTAGACTTTCAAATTAAAAGATGTCTTAACAGCTGAACAATTAATAAAAGAGTGGAGACCCGATTTAATAATAGAATTTTTATCTTACTTTAGACCAGATAACATGAGGTACCTATGAATAGAATTAAAATGAAAAATAAAACTCGAATTATTTGCTTATTCGTGAGATAATATTATAATATGATATATGATTATAATTATAAATTAATTTAAGATGTATCATGAAAGATTTAACAACAGACTACGGTGTAGAATGATTTTACATTTTATTATATGTATTACTCGATAAATAATACATTATAAACTAAACCTTTTATATTTCAAATAAGAAGACACCGGTTTTGGCAAAGCGTTTGTGATATTAAAGTCATCGTGTGTTATGTTAATTACTGTATGAAGATATTTGAGTGAATTTCATTTATTTCATTGTCTACATTAGCTTCAAAATTTAAATTATATAAATGTTTATTTTCGTTTTTCAAGTTTAATCGTATGTAATGGTACAGATACAAGAGCGTAGGTCCCCAACAGTTTAAATTAAGTAAACTGTGATTTTCTCAAATCAGTGAAACTGTCAAAATGTTTATCAATATAATCCGGTAACAAAAATCCCAAAAATGGTAGTCAAATTTATTAAAAGGTATATTGCATAATATTCATTAAATAATATTGATGTATACCTATTACCTATGTACCTAAGTAGGTACCTGACAAAAATATTATATTATTATAGTACAATTATATGGCACTTACATGGACTTTAATTTCCGTGGAATATTTTACCGGGGTGTGCTTAAATTTTTGGATTTTTTTTCTGCAATTTTTCTGACTCCATTCATACAGTTTTACCTAGTCAATAAATAATTGCTTCCCGGTGTCATCTTAAATAGAAATAAAAAAAAAAAATAGAAATCACAATAACTTGAATAGAAAATATTGTAAAGAGTAAGTTTTAAACTGAGTACCAATTTTTATTTAAAATATTTTAAAAATTGACAATTTAATTAATGTATTCTGATATTTATAAAAATGTAAATTTATTAATATTTCAGAGTAACAGTAGTTTCCAAAATATTTAAAAACAAAACAGATACTGTAGACAAATATTATGGAACACCATACTCAATTATGACAATACCAACAGAGACTTTAAATGTAATATATATTTAGAGACCATTTATTTTAATAAATATAAATGTATTTACATTTTTTGAATGTTTAGGAGTGGAAAAAAAATGATTTATACGAAGATTTTAAAATGCCAATAAAGAATGAATTTGTAGCTACAGATTTTGATTTGGTGCCAATTGATACAAATGTAATGAAATTATTTATTTTATAGTTTTAAAATTTGGTTTATAATATATTTTCTAATACAGGAACCAGCTCATCCCTATATTATTCATGAATCATTACTTTTGAGATGTTGGTTTAAAACAGATACAGAATTCAGATTCCCTAAAGCATTTGTTTCAATTGACTTTTTCAGGTGATTAATCGCATATAACTATAAACATAGGTATATATTCTATTACCTACTTAATTATTTAATCACTCCGGATTTTTTTTTTAAACTAAAGGTACATAAATTGTTCAAATAATGGTAATTGACATTTTATTAATTTAAATCGTACTGACATTCTAATGTGATATCCTCTAAAAATGTTAACTATTTTATGTAGTATCTCATATTATTAAATAATCTAACACTTATTTTAAAATATATTTTAATATAGCCACATTGTAATAATTGATCCATTCCATTACAATATTATTAGTCTTTTTGTGAAATTATTTAATGAAGCTTTTTCTGTGTACACATCAGATGCATTCAGGGCTGGACTAAATTTCTACATGCAACAAAATAGTTATGGTTTCAAGGTAAAATGTGATTAATAACTTCAAATAAAATATATGTTATGAATTTCAAATCGTTCTTTTTTAGATGCAATTGAGTGGATTCAATCACAAAATTCATATTTTACTGAAGAAAACTATTGATCAACTTTTGACTTTCAAGATTGATCCACTGAGCTTTGAAATTCTTAAAGAAGAAGTAAGTCATAACAAAATTTAAAATAATTTCTTTAAAATTTAAAATTGTTTTTAAATTATTTTTTAGAGAATAAGGGCTTTGAAGAATATTGATATGGAAAAACCCTATCATAGTGCTTTGAGGTATACTTCAGTAATTTTATCAGATAATGAATGGACTCCTAATGAATTACTAGCTTCCATTTATGGTAAATAATTATATTAATCTTAATTTGAACTGTTTGATAAAATGTCTACATATTTTTAGATATTAAGATTGGAAACATAGAGGAGTTTATTGAAAAGTTCTTTTCTCAAATGTTCATGGAATCACTTGTATATGGTAACATAGATAAGCCAGTGAGTATATTGGAAGTTAGTTTAAGATATTAGTATATTAACTATTAAATTATGTCGTTTTATTTTAGAAAGCATTAAATCTTATACAAATACTAGAAAAACCATTTTTGGGTCGAAAAGGATTCCGTAAATTATTACCACGTCAAATGTTTAGGTCAAGAGAAGTACAACTTGAAGATCGTGAGTATAATTTTGATTTTATATAAATCCAAGCAAAATGAAAACGTATTCATTTTGAGTTCAATTTTTATTTTTTTAATTTTTTTATTATAACCCTCAAATATTAATAAATCATTTTTGGCTGGGTCAAAAAGCTTGACATTTTAATACAATCTTCTTAGTGAGTATTTTTAATAGCAGTTGAAAAATAATAAAGATAAATATGTGATTTTTTTATAAGAATTTGAAGTTGACAAAATTCATCAAAATCTCGAAAATTTGCAAAAAAATTTTTTAGTTTGATATTTATAAAATATACAATTTGTGTAACTAAGGATTGAAAATTTAAAACAAGGTTTCTTGTAAGAATTTAATACTGTAACCTAAAAATCTAAAAAGTGCATTTGTATTTTTTTTTATAAACATTCTAATTAAATTTTGAAAAAATTAGATATTTAAACGAAAAAAACAAAGTAATATTATGTTATTCTGTTGTAATTTAAAAATATTATTCGGAGGTATTTAAAACATTTTAAGTATATCATTATATATAGTACATACACATTGACATTTTTGAATGCAATGATTTCGGAAATAAATTACTTGAATAGCAATAATATCATAAAATATTCTTAGAAATTGAGCTGACAGCTCAGGGTCGTTTTTCGTATACAATGATTTTATATAATTAAGTTCAAGTTTAACACATCCATTACAGTGACCTACATGACACCTAATATACACCAGAGCTTTACCCACTTGTTGTCTTTTTTTTTGATAATTACAAAGTTATAAATTGTTCTTATGTTTGTTATCTTAAATTAAATATAAAATCTATTATAAAGATATTTCAGATCTTAGTAATAATAGTTAAATTGAGATTATCTCAATTTCTATGCAATTTGCAATTAATAGAAATAGGTTGAAAACCAAAAGCGTTCAATCACTTTATTGTTAAATATATATATTAAGTAGGTATTATACTAAACAACATAGATACTTTTGTACTCTAATTTATACTCTATTCAGTTTGACTTAAAGACATTCCATTTAAGCTTTATATTTAAGGTGAAAACGCATTATTCGAGACAACAAGCAATCATCACAGCAGTTCAAGTGTTTGTATTCATTTTCAATGTGGTGTTCAGTCTATATTAAAAGATAATATGGTAGTTGACCTATTTGATGAAATTATCAGCGAATCTTGTTTTAACACCCTACGTACACAGGTACAATAACATTGTTTGTGTTTGAATAGAATGAAACCATTTAAATTTACTTTTTGTACCAGGAACAACTTGGGTACATAGTGTTAAGTTCATCGAGTAGTAGTCATGGAGTACTGAATTTCCGTATTACTGTACAATCTGATCGTAGTCCGATGTATATTGACACAAGAATAGAGAACTATATAAACTCTATTGAGGTTAGTGGGTTTGAGTAGGTAGCCGTAGCTTCATTTTAATATTCTAACTAATTAATTTTTCACTCTAGCAATTATTAACGAATATGCCCCAAGAGGTATTTGACAATTACAAAGATGCTTTAGCTGTTAAACTCTTAGAGAAGCCAAGCGGCTTGATGAGACAAGCAGCTATCTACGATTGGGAAATTGGCGAACAAGACTACAATTTCAACCGGGCACAAATCAAAGTAGAAGCATTAAAGTCGATCGTCAAAAATGATATTGTTAAATTTTATAACGTAAGTTATTTTTCGACTGTTTTGGTCTTATAACAAATTTGTAATTTGTCTAGGATCAAATCAGTCAATCAGGGCCAAAAAGACATAAGTTGGCAGTACATGTTAAATCTACATTAAAAAATACAACTGCGGAAGGTGTAAAAGAAGTGGATAATTGTTTGACAGCAAACAACAGTGTATGTATTATTATTATGATATAATATTCAACATATTGACCAATGTAAATATTGTTAACGCTAATATTATTTGTCATCTAGCAGAGCATTTTGATTAAGGATATAACAGACTTTAAGAGGAATCATAGACTGTATCCATTGCCAAGCTCGTTTATACCGGCTGGAGAATCATCTACAAAATTCAAGTTTAAAAGTTAAAAGTTGTATTTTAAATATACCTCACAAAAATATTATATTTCTTGTATTTGAGATTCTGAGCGGAGCAATGAATGTATTGATTTTACAATGGTGTTTTTTTGTGTTTGTCATCACCAGGGTTTGGGACTTATAGCATTAGCATACTTTTTTTATTTATTGTAAAATTTAGCAGAGTGGAAAATAAATACATTTCTTAATGCTGTGATACCAAATCTAAAATTTGAAGGTGCATATGTTTGCATATTTCATAGATTTTGCAGGAAAGTGCTTATTTTTACGTTATTGTGCTTATTTGGCATACTTTGGAAAATTATTCAAAATTTAAACTTTAACAATTTCAACCGATCTAAAAACAAAAATAAAAATGCAATCTGCTAATATAACTCACAAATCCTTATAATTTTCGTGATTAGAAAATATGATGGCCCGTATTGCCCGTATCGCAACATATTATATTTAATATTTCAATGTAACAATGAAGGTAAGACACATACGTAAATGTAAAATTATTCATTTATTGATTTAAATAAAAAATTTAATTTTTAATTTTTCCAATCATTATTTTAGTTGACAAATAAAATTCAAAAAACTCAGAAACTCGGAAAACAAATTAACAATTAACAATCAGTTGATTCTTTTTTTAAAAATTTTTACTTAACACTAATTGTAATTAATAGTTATTAACAAAATAATAAATAATAATAAAATATTAGTTATGTAAGCTGACAGACAGTCTTTCCTCAGAATCATTTTTTGTATACAATGATTTATATCATTGAATTCAAATTTAATACATCCATGAAAGTGATACACTCGAAACATACTGTACAGCAGAGTAGTACCAACTTGCAGAACAGCAGAACATTATTAAAATGTCTTTTCTTTATATATCGATAAAAAAATGTCTTTTGGAAAAAAAGCTTGAAATGTAATACATAGTTGAATGGTTCATCACAAGTTATTGAAATCGTAGTTCAAAATTAATAAAAATACATAGGAACAATTTTTTTTATAAGCATTTAAACTTTTAATTTTGAATACTATACATCATCGAACATTTGGAAATTGTTTTGTAGTTAAAAATTTACAAAATCTTTAGTTTTTATAGATAATTATTGAAAATGTAAAACAATATTTTCATTATGGTTTAATAGTGTAACCAAAAAATCAAAAAATATAAATTTACATGGTTAATTTGTATAAACATTTTAACTTTATATTTGGATGAAATTTCATATTTAAATAATGAATAAGAATGGTCGTTATTTTGATGTAATTTACAAATATTTTTCGTGGGTACTTTAAACTTTTAATGTATATTCTAAGTATATAATAATATTTTATACACTCAATCAAATTTTCAAATAAAATATTATTTCATAGGTATTTCATTCAACTTAATCACAGAAACAAAAAAATAAATAAAAAATAATAATAATAATAATAATAATAATAAAAAAGTAATAAATATTGTATAAGAAAAATGATTCTGAGCAAAGACGGTCTATCAGCCAAGGTACGCATAACTAATGTATTCTATAATATTATTGCTATTAATATAATTAAATATAATAAATATAATAATATATTTAATATAATTCATTTAATTATTAAGATAATACAGGAGGTTGAAATAATTTTTGAAAAAACATTAATTTGAAGATGAGTGTATAAGATATCATAATATACTTTAAAAGTTTCAAGCACCCATGAACAATATTTTTAAATTAACGAAATGACTAACATTATAAATTTTAAATTAAATATCTAATTCCATTCAAATTTGAACTTAAAATGTCAATAAAAAATTAAAAACTATAACTATACTATACTATAAGCTACTTTCGAAAATTCTTGTTTTAAATTTTCAATACTTACTAGCTATAAAATTGAACTTTGAAAATTTTTTAACTACAATTCAATTTGCAAATGTTTGATAATGAATTTCGGTAAAAATTTTAAGTTTAAATGCTAATAAAAAAAATTGTGCCTGTGTATTTTTATTACGGCA
>CM040635.1:12846685-12867313 GCA_022818045.1 Neotoxoptera formosana
AGTGGAAGATACTGATATAGATTAGAGACGTTAATCTAAATTTGCAAACATATTTATCAAATGATTCTGATTTATCGGGACATGAAGTATAAAATCATTACAATATTCGCATAACTTATTTATTTGCAATATAGTCAAAGAAATCTCTAATGGTGGATTAAAAATGTATTTTTATAAATTTAAATATATTTTTTATGCTGTAGAGCTAAAATTAAATTTTGATGAATGATAAAACTTAAAATTGTGGTAAAAATAATAATATGATCAGTGATTACCACCAATTTTTGGAGTATTTTGAAGTTGATAAACTTGTAAACTTAAAAAATATTTTTATTTACAAACTTATCTTAATAGCTCTTCCACAAGTTAATTTAGAAATACCTTTCTGAAAGGAACTTAAAACACTTTTAAATAACTTAAGTATAAAAACATTGTTTTATTAAGATACACATCAAGCACTATACATACTAATAAAGTGAGTAATTAATTTGAAATAATTTTATAAAGTTATGAAAAATGATTAAAAAAATATGAGACATAATATTTTAATAAAGATACTTTCTGTAATAATATCAATAATTCAAAACTTACTATACTATATTTTTTTAAATATTTGGCTTTTATAAGAAGTGTAAAAATAAATTTTGAAAGTAGGGAATAGAATAATAATTTAAATTACTCAATTTAATGTAATTTAAGTAGTCGATTGGTCTTCGTTAAAGGACTTAATTACTATGTTTGATTCATTTATTTAACATTTTATAATTAGCACCAGGGACCAAACAAGAGTATTATGAGATGATACCTGGAGCTTCTCCAGAGGAAACGTATTCATTGCAAACATAGGTAAATATAAATAATTATAAAAATGTTTTTTAGAACAGAATTTAAGTAATCTCTATTTATTAGATTAGTTTTTATATCTTATCCAAAATTAATTTATTAGATTATGAAAGTAAGTTCAAAATTGCAAGATATTACCATTCCATAATACTACAGGTATTTAAATAATTCTAAAAATTAAATAACACTACAAACTATAATTTAAGAAATTATTATATTTTTTAGCATACATGAAGATGATGTAGTAAATCAAGTTAATGAACATATTATTAAACTCTGATAAACCTTTTGGAAAAGAGAGAAAAATTAGAAAGTTACGCACAAACCAACGGTCAAAAAGGATTTCCTTATGTTTCTGCAAAAAAGTAGGACCATACCTGGTAGATACCTGGTTTTACTCGTAAAAACAAATTAATAAAAAGTATTTACCGTTTCATCTTAATCTCAAAAAAATTGTCATGTATTTCTTACCGCGTTGACAACATCAGAACCAGTTGGGAAAGAACAACGTAATGAAAAAGAATTTAAAAACTACAAATTTGTCTTTTAACAGTTGAGACAAAGCCGACCGAACCTGTCACAAATGTGATACATTATAAAAATGTGGAATTGAAAAGGAACATAAAAAAAATGATGACAATCAAAATTAATTTAATTAATGAACGTGATAAGCATGCACGTTAAAAATGCAGATGACGCATACAGTTCTAACACGCCTTTGCAAAGAAAAAATCAAAATTGAATTAAAACAAATGTTTGCATTGCTTTTGATCTTCAACAATGTTTACCAACACCATTTTTAGGAGACCTCTTTAGCAAATTCTAGAAACGTTTGTAATGGACACATAACTTAAACAAACCATAATCTCGCATCAGGACAAGCTTCACTGTTATTTGTGGCACGAGGCAGGTTGCTCACAGAGGGAGCGAAATGAAATTGCCTCATGTGTTTTTAAGGACCTTATTAAACTACCAGATACTATAAAAACAGTGACATTTATACTCAGATTCTTGTACAGGACAAAATAAAAATTCTCACATGGTCAGTATATTCTTTTGTCTTATTAATCAAAGAAGAAAACTTTGCAAGAAATCTATCACAAATTTTTGGAGCCATATGACGTGCGATTAGGTGATCATTCACTTATTTAAAAACAAAAAAAAAAATCGGAAACTATTGTAGCCACATCCTAGGGATTGGACCAAATTTAATAAGTTGTACCAACAAAAAAAAACCATTTTATGTAAATGAAATGGAACAAAGTGATGAAATTTGGGACTTTGCTAAGATTGTCAAAAGGAACTTTAGTCATAAGGAAAACTAACGAAGATGGCATTAAATTTATTTGGTTTCTTGGGTCAGATATTGCACATCAATGTTTGGTTAAATCTTGTATAAAACTAGTCTAAGTGAAGAAGAAGAAATTCAAGGACTTTAAATATGATAAGAAGTGGATCAAAAAATATAGGCTAATTATAACCACAGATTATATGAAAATGTTTCAAATAAATCTGTGATATAACATTAGAAACAAGCCTCACTGTGGTCTAAAATTGAAAAAAAGGGGGCCAAAAATATTTAAGTGATTATTAAATACACAAATAAAGTATATTATATATTTTATTCATTAAAATAGGTTATTTTATAAATATATTCATACATTCCAATAAGTTACATTTTAATACGCTGCTTTATTCAATTTCACTGCTGCTGCTTTGCTAATCTGGTTCACTTTCTGTTTCACTGTCTTCGATAATAAGTAGATTTATCATCGACTGATGTGATTTTTGCCTATTTGTTTTTACTTCCCGAATATTGATGATTAATGGATCTGAAGATAACCAAAAGACGATGAAAAATATCTGAATTTATGTTCTCTTGTGATGTTTTGAGTGTATGATTTTCTCTAAAATGTTTTATGTTTTTTTTTATTTTAGCTTCTTGTGCTCTCTTTACTTAGTTGGCCTATTTGTATCCATTAAATGATACGGACATTGAAGATCCCATGGACATAGAATTTTATGGACGCTAGGTGGCATGTAATACCAAGGTTTTATAAATGTACGTACATTTCTGCTGTTTTCCAAACCAATAAAAATGGTTTATATCCCGACCAAAATATCGCCGGTAAAAATATCGTTTTGACCAAAATATTGCAACTATAATATCGCGAAACCATTAAATCGTATAAATGAAATAATATCGCCGTACATTATTATCAGCGTCTGTTATATTGCATTTAACTTTATCTTATCTATATATCGTATTCACCTTTTACCTAGCATTGCATTCAAGTAGCACTGGTTTTTCATTTTTATAATTTCTATTTAGTAATACTTTGTACTGTCACTGTGACTGACGCTTCTGACAGTTACACACTTTTATACAGTCTTACGGAAATTAATATAAGTTCAAAGTATAGTAGGGAAATCCAAATACTCCTAATAAAAAGAACAAAAACAGTCAGTAGGGGCTGAACGAGTAACGAAATTAGTACCTAATAGCAGATTATCATAATCGTGAGTTTGGTAGATTATCTTCAAGGTATTTCATTGAATATATATTAAAACTTCCATTAACATTAATAAACAGTTTTAATTTTTTTTTTTTACTTATATCAATTTTATTAAATTATACACATTTTTATCATTTTTTTAAATTCTACTATATATTAATATACTAATATTATATGCTTGAAATATATTATTTATTTATAATTAAATTACTGCTATATTTCATGTTGGCGATATGTCATACTGTCGATATTTATTCCATGCGATATCAATGGTTTTGCAATATTTTAGTTGCGTTATTTTGGTCACGCGGGATTAATTTACCGGCGATATTTTTGTCGGTGATTCCAACAAAATCTATCAAACTTTTTAAAATTATAAGGTTATGACCATTCGATAAACATTGAAGGATTATGTCAAACTGAATAATTAATTCTTCATTTAGACCAGTTATCTCAGATGATAATTTGTTGGTTTTTAAAGAACAGTCTGGACTGTGTTCACCATCTTTACTACTTACGAATCCTGGTTTTGGTACGTCAACAAGTAAACCTATCCTTTTACGAAAATCATCTTAATTTTTAGTTTTCCTGTCTTTCATTTTTATTTCATTGCCACTCTTCTTGCTTGCCTAGAATTAAAAAATAATTTTTAAAAAAATTGTGTTTATTTTTTTTATTAATGATTTAAGTAAATTATAAATTCCCTTCCACTCTTTGAAATCCAATCCATACAATACATGTAGAAAGAAATTCAAAAAATATATAATGTACGCGTGTAGCGTTGATAAACCAAATCTAAAAAATAAAATAATCAACATATTACAAAACAATATTTTAACCACCCAGTTATGTTACTACTTAGTTCCGATAATATAATTAAAATACTTACCTAAATGTAGATTCTACTTCTGCTTTTTCTTTTATTAAAGCTCAAATTATTCATTTCTGATATTTTTGTATGCCACTCACGTAACAGATTATAGATGACGTTTGAGTTATTGCATTGCAAACCTATTAAATTTTTATAAAGACTATTAACAATTAATAAATAAAAAAAAAATTTAATTAATAATATATATATGTTTTATTATTACCTTTCCATCGATCATTGTTAGCTACATATTAAATTTTTTAGTTCCAAACTTGGCTTTAAATGATGAAAGATTACTAATTTGTTCACCAATGTAATTTCTTCTTCATATTGTGATACTTCATTAGTTTCTTTTATATATCGTAAGTCTAATTGGTCTACAATAACGAACTGAGGAACAGGTGTGATTCTGCTATATTACTTCAATTTGTCAATTCGTTCATTAAACAAATAGGACACCATTGAAATACACGAACAAAGTTTGATCATTCAGATCACCACCAGGAGTAACATTGCTTATATTTTGAAAATCCTGAAGTCCCATCAAAACCAATTTGCAGTGTAGAATACAATTAGTTTTTATGCTTACAGAAATGCTTTGCAAAATTCTCTTTAATGTATGGTTATTAAAAGTGATTGTGTTTGGTACCTTTAATAATATATTAATGTAACATAAATAAAATTCTCTGTATAAATTTTAATGTATTTTATTTATTGTGGTACCTCGCATATTTCTTCTGTGTTGATTATACCCTCAGGATTAACAATCAATTTTAGCAGCAAGTTACTTTAGTATAGGAAGGGTATAATTCAGTGATTATGTTTTTTAGCCAAATTACTTCGCTAGAACATTGTATTGAAACTTTGAAAAGAAAAGCTTGTTATAATAAATTGAGTGTAGTGCTTCTTCTGTTGACATCAAGGTATGGATTAATATTTTTATTTTTTTGGGTCTTTCCCACGATGCTCGAATCTTTTTGGCTCCTATTTGGTGTAGTTTGCGTAATTTCATTAATAATCTTAGCAGCGCCTTCATTACCGTCTTTTCTACCTCAATGCCCTGGATTTGTTTTTTTTTTACTGTAGCTTAGTCTGGAACTTTGAACTATCGGGATTTTCGTTAACTGCAATTTTTTTCTTCTTTTTGATCTATCACTACAGTCTTCAAATCTTATTTTTGGACGACCACGTGTTTATTGGTCATGAGATTGAAGTAAGACACTAAAATAGTAATACAAATGTATTGAATACAAATTATGAACCAAGTGTTTAAATAAAATTATTATTCATTTTGAAAAAAATTACCTGGATTTATATTTAATAGATCGTAAGTAGTTTTTAGAAAAATTTTAAGTTTTGTATTAAGCCAATCGCAATTTACCTATTAAAAACCGACTATTATCTCTATAACTATCATTCCATTTCTGTATTGTACCTAAATTAACATTTAAATAGTACTTAAATATTATAATTAATTCTATTATTAACACTTTTATTTCTTAAATATTTACCGATTGAACATTTGTAAAGCCAAACAACTTTTTTTATATCAGCGACAGCCAACCTGAATTTCAATGTTGTGTTACGTCAAAATTAAATGTATTTAAAACTAATTCTCAATGCACTGTTTTTTTTTTGCTTAAGTAATGAAACACCGGACACGTTGTTAACAATAATATATTCATGGACATCTTAACCGAAAGTAAAGGTAATAATAGGTTTAAGAGCCATATTAATGAATTAAACACTGTATCGAACGCGGCGAAATACCAACTGATCAAGTATATTTATTTTCGATGTTCATGGACATGTCTAATAATTCAATAATGTCTTATCGGAAGTAGAGCAGATATGAGCAACTAATCTACACAATAAATGGTTTACGATGTATTATCTAGTTTTTAATTGTATGTTATATAATATGAGGGTGACTATCGTTTTGACCTCTAAATAACTTAAAATCGTAAAAGTCCTAAATACTTATCAAATTGGTCCTATCAGTAATTTAATTGAGTTCAACGTTCCTACAAAGTCATGCACATAGTTTAATGTCATAATAATAAATAAAAATATTTAGACAGCATATTATATACAATATAACATATCTCAAAGATAATTATTTAATTTCAAAAAACCAATTAATTAGTATATAATTAATGATATTTTTAAATAAAAAAGAAACATTTTTTCAACAATAAATACCGATTTGGTGTGAGTAAAAATGGAATATTTTAAAAAAATTGTTATAACAATATAATTCTAAAAGAAGTGTTTTAATATATCTTTTTTAAACCAAAATTTGTTTGACATATTTTTAATTGTTACAAATAGAACATTTTTTGGCCAACTTTTTTTTCAATTTTTAGACCACTGTGCAGCTTTATGATGGGCCATTGCCCATATCAAAAGAAAAAAAAAAAGATTTTGATTGGTCTACTGCAATTAATACAAAATTTTTATTATGCCATTTTATTAAAACAATTTAAAGGATGATCAAAATTGAAGATAGCTTCATATGATCCTGACCTAAGTGAAAGTGATTAATTAATGTAAATAAATCTTCTTGAACAATTTTTAATTGTATATTTTGTAATATGTATATTAATACAACTAACATATTATGTATTTTTTTTTTATTATTATAAGTTATAACATAGTAGGGTTTCTGTCTTAATGCCACGCCTAATCTTTGTAAAAGTGATAAGTAACTTTTTTTTATTATATATAACTAATAAACAGCTCATAGTCCTTTAGTATACTTCTAATTAAATAGTAAAGGGTTTTTGTTAAAGTTAAATAATATTTTTTTTTTTTTAATTATTTTAGTTATTTATATTATTTTTATTTTTATAATATTGTGTGTCACCAATAATTAATGTACTTTATGAGTTCCCTATCTGAGATTTTTAAAAGGTTATAACAATTTTTTTTTTTACTTTACAACTGGTAAAAATAATATAATGAATACATTATAATTATCGGTTTTTTACTATATTCCTATGTATTAAACATATAGTGTACCTGTTTATTGGATATTTTTATGATAATTTATTTCATTAAAAAAGTTATGGACAAAAAGACATAAGTTAAAATAAGTAAAATCAAAAGGGCGTAAGATCATGGACAATAAGGCATAAGTCAAAACCGATGTGAAATCAAAAGTGGCCATAACTACAGTTATCTTTGTTAAATAACCATAGTATCAAAAATATCAATGGTTACATGTATTAAGAAATGTAATATATTTATAATATAAAAATACCTTAAATATGTATGGATAAAATGAACTTACATGTAGGAATTTTCAAACTTTGATACTGCTGTCTCGAAAAGTTAGTCAAATTGACTTAAGCCCTTTCTACCTGGGACCAAAGATATAATTCCTGGCTCTAATTATTATAATAAATGCTGACAGACCGTCTTCGCT
Organism: Neotoxoptera formosana; assembly: GCA_022818045.1. NCBI lineage: Eukaryota > Metazoa > Arthropoda > Insecta > Hemiptera > Aphididae > Neotoxoptera > Neotoxoptera formosana. The sequence goes on from CM040635.1 coordinate 12,854,343, forward strand.
CAGAATCGTGCTTCATGTACTATGACTTAATATCGGCAAAATCAAATTTAACATTATATTCATTCCATGACCAATACTAATGTACAACAAAGCAGTACCCACTTCCTTACCTTTAATTTTAATATCACATTGAATGCAATTTTATTTTAATGTACATAATTAAAATGGCATACTAATTTAGTTTTAATTAATCTTTATAAAATGTTTTTCAAATAATACTGCACCTATTCATTTTATTGATATCCCATTGGTGTGTCGTTATTCGGACGGTAAATTTGTTTCAAAAAAGGTTAAAAATAAAAAAATACATATTAAAATTATATTTGCATATAGACTAAAGAGGACTAGGTCAGCACACTATTGGTTTTTCCTCTTTGATCCACTTTCAACATATCAAATATGTTTTTTACAGAATCAATTGCATTTTGTTATGTTTAATATTATAGTAAATTTATTGACCTATTATCAAACTTGAAGTTAAGAAAATTGCCTGTAGTTATGTGTTGGATTTTTTAAGATATTTCAATTTTTATGCAAGTTATGAGTAGATATGTAAAATATTATAATCTAACAATGCTCATAATATTATCTCACTTTATAAAATGAATCTCAACTTAAAAAAAATGTTTGAAAACATAAATAACATAACTTCTCTTTATAAAACATAATTTTAATTACACATTGGTAGTATCAGTATTTTACAGATATTAAAATGTATCTTGCCACCGAAATAGAAAAAGAAGTGTCAAAAACTAGATAATGTAGTATATAAAATTAATATTTATTTGTATATCTTAATACATTTTATTGTATAATTGAAAATGTTAAGCATCAACTTCCATGACAGTTTCCTCTGCAATTTGGAATTTTATTTCACTTTTGCATAATACCTTGGTCAAACCAGCTGGATAGACATATTTGGCACTAAAAATAAATTATTACATAAGTGTGACAAGATATATATAAAAATATCAATTATTTAGTACAGTTAAGTCCTAATAACTTAAAAAACTTCATAATTTCTTCTTTTTTTTTGCTCCTTTGAAGTGTTTAGTAGTAGTATTTAAGTCAAATATAATTTTATTCCCCTTGAAATTCAAGTTATTGAGACTCAAGTGTAGTAAAAAATAAAAACCGTACGTAGCTGGTTTCTTATTGGGTGTCAGATAGTTCCTGAGCATACGAGTACCATCTTTTTTGATGACACAAAGGTCGACATTACTTCCAGAACCAAGATCATTAAATACACCACCCAAAATAGCATCACATGCCAGTTTCATGCCTTCTTCTTCCTAAAAATAAATACAACCAAGCAAACGGTTCAAATATTTTCAGTTCAAGTAATAAATAAAAAAACAAAACTATTAGGCTAGGTTAAATTACTGTTAGGTTTTCATTCCAGTGGCTTTCAAGTTCTGAAATGGCTGCCATACTTCCTGATCCCATAGATATGTAAGGTAATTTATCAATTGAACCGTGAGGGTAAATTGAATATAAATGTGCACCACTGTTATCAATGCCACCTAAAATTAAAGCGGCTGATACATATCCCTAAAATAAAAATACAAATTAATAATAAATAATATAAACAAATTATACTAAATAAGATGTAAACTGAATTACCATGTACTTGAAGAGATACTGACGAAGTGACCTAGCAGCAAATGCAACAGGAACCATTTCATCGGGAAATTTGAATGCTTGCAAAGAAACATTTGCAGATACCATGCGAGTAACTTGCATAGTGTCTGCTGCTGTACCGGCACCACAGCAACTAAAAAAGTGAAATAATTCATATGAAATAGTTTTCAGACTACATTTTTCCAAGTTAACATACTGCATGTATTTTCCAATATAATGGATTTTTTCACAATTCTTTTCCATAACTATTGTGTCAGATGTAGCACGTGTATCGGCAGCCAATATAACACAATCACGAGTAGTTACTCCCACAATTGTAGTACCAGTTTTTCGGAAACTGGGCATTTTGAGCCCCATTTTTTCAATTTTCGCATTTCTAAAATAACAAAATTGAACAAATTGTATAGGTAATATTTTAATTGTTAAGAAATATGTTGCATAGAAATGTATAACTTCATAAAAAATATACCAAACCTGAGTTGAATAACATTCTAGATTGTATAGTATGTACAAATTATTTATTTATTTTTTACAATAATGAAAAAAAAAATAAAGTGATTCACCTAACTTAACACAAATAACTAAACAGATTTATGGAAAAATAAATTAAACCCTCGTTTACAAAAAATAATAATTTTTATTTTCTTATAGTTTAAATTTATAAAGCCACCAAGCTTACATTGTTTGATTATTTAATATTGTCATCACTTATAAATAACACAATAGTGCAGATGATAAATAATAGTATAATTTGTATTTAACATGCATTATTGCATTACTCGTGTTATTGTATAATTATTTTAAAGTCTTGTCCATCACCTAGATAAAATTCAAATATTTTAAGTCAACACAATCTTAACAGCGCATAAAAAAGATATATAACTAAGTGCCTACCCGCTTATAATAGTTTGGTATAGTAAGAATTTAACTGGCTTGTTTAAAAGACTACCTTGGTGTGTACTTAAGTATAAATGGTTTTATACAAATCATTAAAATATTACGAAAACTGTCTTGGGAATCGGAATCGTGGCTGTGCAGATACAATTAATGTAATTAATCATAATAAGTTGAGTAATAAATAAAACATACAAACCTTTCAAGATTGCGGAACGAAAAAGCGTCGGTATCGTCGATGGAACTGTAGTTCAGAGCCATTATTGTTAATAAGTCGAAAATCTAAGGAAATTAATTGTTTAAACAATCAAAAGAGAGCAAGCGGTAACTATTGAACAACTTTAGTTTTTCTTATTAAATTATCTGCGGCAGACAAACTAAATGATCGACGAGACATACAGAAATCAGAATTTAAATAAAATGTTTGTACAATTGTACTTCGGTAGATAGTAATTTGCAGTAAAATTGCTTTATCATTGTCAAAGATGTAATACACTCACCACAACCGTTTCAGACCTCTTTGGTTCTTAAATTTATTATCATGAGATATCACACACACGATGAATAATTCATCATTATTGAATTCATATCATTATTGAATCTAATAATTATTAATCTAAAAAAAAAAATTAAAACTCATAATTTTTTTTATAATATTTAATATTACCTATATGAGTGACGATTCGCACGAGCTTGGAGTTTATTATTTAATGTAAGAGTAATTTTAAATAATATTTATACGGACAAAAGGCGCAAAAATGTCAGTGTCATTTTTAGCGCAGTCTTTGCGTTTTTCTGTGTTTGATCATACGAAATTGAAGACCCTACATTCGGTTCTTTTTAATGTGGTGAGGCACAAGTGGAATTTCACACACATGGAGTTGCCTAGTCCTAAATCCAGAAATTTCAGACGGGAAATTGAATGGCCCGAGAAGTACACTGTGAAACCATTGAACAATAAACACTTGGCCGGCCGAGATCCTGCCACTGGTACTTATAACAATATTAGAATAACAAACGCATACAAAATCTAGATTTTTAATCACCTAATTTCTAGGAAGAGTCGTCGTTAAGGGCTTGGGTGGTGGTATTAAACAGAAATACCATTGGGTTGATTTAAAACGATTTGGACCCACTGGTGAACACGATGCTCCCCGAATTGACCGTGTCTTAGAGATAATGGACTGTGGCTGTCGTACAGCTAAAGTGGCGTTGGTCGGTTGTGGCACAAATTTAAAATACATTATTGCAACTGTTAATATGAAACCTGGAGATTTGTTGGTCACATCTGGTTACATTCCTCGTATTCCAGGTATATTGTAATTCATTATTTTATGCTATTTTGAAAATTAAGAGTATACTGTATACATTCCACTAAAAATAATTATCACTGATATACCTACTTATAGTTAATCCAAATGAAGGAGATGCATATCCACTCGGTGCATTATCTAAGGGAACAAAAGTACACTGCATTGAAAAGATGCCAGGCGACGGTGCTCATTATGTAATGACAGCTGGATCAACAGCTACAATTTTGAGGCAAGTTGATGACAGAGTCATTATTCAATTGCCATCAAAATTACAAGTATCACTTTCTAAACATTGCATGGCATCAATTGGTAAGTCTTCAATTATTTATAAAACTTATATCAATACTATATTTAATATTTTATCATAAACTATGGGCTATGGCTATAAACGAGATGGACCTACCTATCTAGGCTATGTCATAAAATAAAATAATCTCCTTACCAAAAATGTTTTGTTAAATATTTAACTAAGACAATATATCAAGAAGAATTTCAATTATTGTATAATTAATCATCTGTTTTTAGGACAAATATCGGAATGCAAATCACTTTCATGGAGCATATTGGCAGTCCAAATCGTAATCGTGAATTGGGTAATCGCCCTCGGTCTGGATTGTGGCAAAGAAAAACTGGTCGTTTTGGCCGTAAAATCAGACCACCACCGCCATTAAAAATAATAACTGAACTTGCTCCAAAAAAAATGGAAAAAGTTACATTAGAAACTAAGTGCTTTGGTTTTGAAACTTCTGTATTCAGAAAATTGAACCATAAAGGCAATAAAACTGTAATATCAAACATGTTATAAAATAAAATAAATTTATATTATTATTTATATTCTAATTTTATTAAAGACTAATATACAAAAAAAAAAAAATGATCTAATATTACTAAAGAGTTAAGAAATTTGTCTGCGTTTTTTTCACAACATGTGGTAAATCAAATTTTCCTCTAACGCACGTTATTTTTTACACCAGGCAAATCTTTACACCGCCCGTTACGCACTAATACAACATTGTGTTCTTGGAGATTGTGCCCTTCGCCAGGTATATAAGCAATCATTTCCTTGCCATTACTTAATCGTACCAAGACACACTTTCGGTTGGCCGAATTTGGTTTCTTTGGTTTTCTTATCAGCGTTTTGAGAATAACACCTTTCAAAAACGGATTGTCACCCAACGGATTTCGTTTGAACATTGGTTTTTTGTGAGGGCCGGTCTTGTGCATTTGATAAAGGGATGCCATACACCTGGTTGTTTCTCCCACTAAACGGCAATATGAAAACAAAATTCAGACTGTTATTTTAAAACATAATAATTATTGGTTTATAATAACACTTACGTGATTTATTAAGTACTAAATTTTTCATCCCCTGTAATAGAATGTTCATTTTGGAATATTTTTGTTTAACTCTATTTAAAATATTGTAAATAATTATTATTTTATACTTTATAGAGTGATAGCTGATACCACGATTTAAGATAGTTGCCCCGGTGGGTGGAGCATCGAATTGTGATAAGAAATCCATTACAGTAAAACCACGAATGGATCATAGCAGGAAAAATTTCTCACTGTCCATGACGTCATTATGCCGTTTATCATTGCGATAATGATTGGAAGTAATGTACTTTAGATTTAACCTAACCAATGTGACATCTGTCCCCCACGTCCTGTTATTTTATTCTTAATATAGAACAAAGTAAACTGTAAACATAAGTCTGTGCTCTGTAGACTGTTCTCTGTTGCAGTTTTTCTATTCGTTATTTTTTAATTAATTATAATTAATAATTATGTATCGTTGTGAATTTTGTGATGCAAAGTATGTTTCAGAATCTAAGGTTCTATAAACACAGACGTTGGTAGTAGCCGATTCTCAGACCTACTGAATATGCATATAAAATTTCATAAAAATCGGTTCAAACCGTTTGGGAGGAGTATTCATCGAGTTGCCGTCTTAATTCAAATATGGACAATTTACAAAAAAAAAAATCACGTTTCTCGTCGTGCAATAGCATATATTGTTGGTTGATCGAAAAAAATTTGGTTGACCAAATATCATTTGATGACGTTATAGATGACTTTTCAGCAATAAAAGAAATAAAAGTTTAATTTTAAAAAGTTTTTGTTAATTAATAATAAAGTATAATGTAAACATTTTTATATTTAATAAAATAAAAGAATTTTTTTTTTTAGTCTGTTATTATTATAATAAATAATAAAGCAATTTTTATAATAATAAAAAATATTTATGTAATAAAATAAATATGTAGGTACTTGTACTAAAATCAACAGAACGATTTTTTTGAAAATAATGAGCATGGTAGTTGAAAATAAAATAGGATGAGAGCCGAGAGGGGTGCCTAGCCTAACCTAACCTAATTTGGTTTTTTTGCCAGAGGTGCTACTGGTTCTTGCTACGGCCCTGGGATTTACTACTATATATTTTAAATATAAATATATTAAATATTTAACGCAGTTACATAAATGCATTAAATATTTAAATGATCTTTTTTCAATTTCTTACAAAAATTGCCGCCTCAGGCCAGGCCCTCTCGGGCTTAGTCGTAAATCCGGCCCTGTATATAGGTATAACCTTCTAGTAGGCTATACAACATACCATAATACAATATACCTACATAATACAGTATAGTACCAATAATGCATATGAATTCCTAATTCCCCTACGAAATTTAAAATACAATATATGAGTTTATTTAATATTTTATTTTAATGTTATTATTATTGTGTTATAAGTGAATTAATTCAATATAATATGATTAAATACCTATTGTAATAGTATAATTATATACAATATATACCATGTTTTCAATATATAATCCGTTGAATGTTATGAATAATGAATAATGTTTTTTTTTAAATTTTATTTTACCTACCTACCTAGTTATTACTTTTTACTATTACAGTATTACTTAATTATTACCGATAAAATATTATGGTGTGTTTCTTTTTGTTCAATAATTTATTAATACTACAGCAATTAATTATTTACTAATTTTTGAAATATTGTGTTCAAGAAAACAAAAGCTTATTGGGATTATAATAACACAATATTAGAGTTGTGTAATGTACCTTTAATCTTTATGTAAAAAATAGATGAAAATAATAAGAATTTCCTTTTGAATTTTGAGGGTCTTATATATATATATATATATGAGACCTCCCGTATTTATAGATAACACTATTTATATAGGAATATGAGTAAATTAAAAAATTTAGCTGTTCAAAAGTATATGCGCATTTTTGATATGGATATAGAGTGAAACATAAAAGTTTACGTAATTCACACTAAATTAATCATTTTTTGAACATGATTTTGTATTTTGTAATAAATAATAAAATATACCTAATATATTATACAAATAATATGGACAAAAATGAAAATTGTATCAATAATAATAGCATACTAGGTGCAAAAGCGAGGATTTTACCAAAACGCGAATAATTTTTCGGTCGGAGTCTCGACGACATCCGTCTGTTTGTTATTGTGGTTCCGAGTTTCCGACAACGTTACAAAAAAAATACTGAGCTCTAAGTAGAAATTGCTGATGATGATATTTTGCCTGAAAATTTCAATGTTATTTCGGACTAAAATTTTGATTAAAATAGCTGCCGATAGGTAGCGTTGTATGTGTTAAAGTTATATTATTAATTACCGACCGCAATAGTGCAATATTATTCTTATACTGGTTTGTGCCCGTGACAGAAAAAGCGATAAGCCAATATTTTCTTAGTATCGCACATTCGCATTTCGCACTATCGTCCATCATCTATCGGACTATCGTCACAATAATTGTCAATAATATTAAACGTTGAAACTGTTGTACGCAACAAGGGAGAAATAATTTATTTAATTATGAAAAATAACTTAGTACTTACTTCTACAGAACATTAGACACACTATGGTAAATTTCTGATTTACTAAATTTTAACAACAGAGCAAATCTTTAACCATATGTCCATATCGTTTTATTTTTCATGTATTTTATTAATAGCGAATAGACGCGAATAGTTCTGAAAAGAACTTTTTAAATGTAACGGATGCGAATAGTCCTGAAAAGGACTGTTTAAAAAACGGACACGAATAGTCTTGAAAAGGACTGTTAATATTGCTTCTCTGCCAATAGGTACAAATGTACAATGTCAGAACGAGAAAAAGAAAATTATGAAAATATAATTATTTTATTTAAATATGATTTAATATTTTTAATTTTGAAAGTTTTGCTAATTTTGAGGTAGTTGAAAATAATTTTGTTTTATTAAATATTTTACACATTAAAAGATGTTCGATTATATACATTTTATGCTCTATGTAGTTTGTCAAAGATTCATCAAGCCATTTTTTAATTGTATTATTATTTTTTACACGCTCAGTTAATTGAAATTTGATTTTCTTTTTATGCAATTAGTTTTTATTATTGTTTTCAAAAATATTTAAAACTTTATTTACTACATTATTTAAACTATTTGATGGTGCTTTATCAATAAATAATTCATTTTGACAATTGCCACAGTTAAATTTTTTCATACATTTATAACCTAAATATTCTGCAAAGTATGAAACAGAACAGTCCTCCAAAGTAACATCATTATTTATATTTTCACTATTAATAGAATCCTCATCAGATGACACAGAAGAAGAGAGAGAGAAATTAGATATGCTTTCTGTGTCAGAATTAGAAGACAATGTCAAATTATTAGAATTTATTTTATATTGAGGTCTTACTGGGTCAAATATTATAGGATTTTCATCTCCAATGGTTGGCCTCACAATTTGTACCTTTAGATGTACACAAAGAAAAAATGCTATTACTTTTTATAGAAGTTCTAATTGTTCTAGCTGTTGGATTTTTGTTGTAACCACCATTTTGTCGAAAAATGCTAAAAAGATTTTCTAATACATCCTGATTTAATCGATTAGTCATTAAAAATACAATATCATTAGATTTGTCTTCTTCAAAAAATTGCAATACACTATTAATTGTCTGAGTAAAACCTTTAAAACAGGGTGGTTGAGTTAATTTTCCTTTTTTTAATTTTTGTAAATTAGTGAAATATTGTGAGTCTTCTTTTAAGAAATAGTGTACAGTACCTGATCAGTTAATGCACATAGATATGGATTTTTGCTGTATAAAGATCTGCTATTAAGACAATCGAATAAATGATTGATGAATTCAATGAAATCTGCAGTATTTGAAGAAGTGTTACTTTGAAGTTGTCCAGTTTGAATACAAGTATGGATCGTTGCTGACATGGAATGGCTTAATAATTGTGCTGCTAATTCAACACTCATTTTTTGAAAAGAATTTGGGTGAATATGTGCATCTGTTATTTTGATGAGACACCTACTTTTAAGATTTTGTTTGTCTAATTCATATGTTTTTTTTATGTCATCAAATGAAATTATATTATCACCTTTTATGTAACAGGCTTCAATTAAATTATTTCTAACACTTTTAAGTAAATGTGGCACATCAAATAAAGAAAATATTTTATGGTCATTAATAAAAAATATGATTTATCTTCAGAAACATTTAATGATTTTAAAGTACTTTGATTGTTTGTGCCTTGATCACATACTATGATTTTTGGACATAATCCAACTTCGAATAATTTTTTAAGAACATCTTGTATCAAATTTTTTAAAATATTCTTGTTTACTCCAGAATGAGAAAGAAAATATGCAATTGGAATTTTCCACTGAGAATAAATACCTCTGGCCATAAATACTAGAACACAGTTAGCACTTTTATCGGTCCTTCCATAGTGACCTAAGTCTTCAAAACCTTCTATGAAATCAAATTCTTTGGAATATTCTACAAATTCTTTTATATACATTTCATCAAAAGAAACAGAACATGCTTTTTCTTTATAATCAGATGAATCGAATTTTTTTTGAAGATGACTAAAGAATATTTTACTAAAACTTGGTAAAAATTTTGATTGTGTTATTGTGTTCCGAGTTTCCGACAACGTTACAGCACCATATTTATAGAGACGGACAAATCCCTCGAGACGAAGCCTGCACGTGCTTAAGTATTATGGCCTATGGGCTCTTAAAACCACGCCGTGTAAACGTGTATTATATTAATATATATAATATTCATTCTTGCGAATAATTCAATAATCGTATATTATATCATTAAAGATCTCGCGAATTAACGGAAACGCGAACCACGTACGATCGATGCTGTTGTATCGTCTTCGCCCACAATACCGACCGCTCTCTTAATAATTAATTAATTATTTTACCAGCGCTTTGGATTTGTAGGTAAACGCATTCTTTTTTCGCTCAACGATGTAAACCGTCGTGGCAACACGAAGTTTGAACTAGACACCTGTATCCGTACCTAGCAACGGATTCAATTTTGAAGCTTACGTTTTTGACACGTCTGTTTTTGGTTATTTTTTCGACTTCTTAGTTGATTTTTTCAATAATATTCTCAACACAAAAAATTTTAAAAAACCTTTCAGGCGTGTAGCATATGTTCAGCGGAAAATGTCAAATATCGAGTAACAACAGTTTTAAAAACTTTTTCTCGTTAATAACTTCCTACTTATATGTTTACAGTTAAAGGCGTCAGATTTCCCGGCGCTCTTGTTCATCGCCCCTCGAATGACGCTATCCACGCCGCCGCACTTGTACAGTCTGTAAGGGTTGAATAGCATTTTCCTCATTTCCACAAACTTGGGATCACTGTTGTTTACCCTAAGAAATTTCATCATGCTCTGCAAAAATAAACCAAACCGTATTGATCATTTAACACCTTTAAGAGTGGTGTGTGTGTGATTTAGGGGCGATATTATTATAGGGCATATCGTATGAATTACCCGAAATACTTTACCAGCTGCAGTCACCGCCATGTTCGGACAATTTTTCCGAAAATTAAGTCATAAATTCAACGAATCACATTAAAATGTGTATTAATAGTTCCAACAGTTAATAAAGTAATGATACACGAAAATGCTGCATCCACTAACACTGGATTTTATGGGACATTAAATTACTAATAATTACGATAAATATATATGTATTATTTGGTCATTTCGATTGATGTAAACTGAAATAATTATTTTTCAAAAGTCAACCAAAACATTTTAGTACTTTTGTTGTTATATGGTACTGAAAACAGTTATTGTTGACGTACATTTAATGTTGTATAAAGTTAAGTCCATTATTTATAGTTCATCAGTAAATTTATGAATTTTCGAATTCCTAACCTACATTCTTTAAAGTTATTTACTTATTAGTTATAAACTTTTATCGAATTTTATTATAATGAAAATATTATATTATACTCATTGAAATTTATTTAAATGGTTTTACATTATAATATATTTTTATACATACGAGCGTGAATACATTTCAATACATATAGACCATTTGGTTTTTATAAGCTACCTGATATATTATTACATTTGATTAACACCATTTGTCAAGTAGAACTTAGAGTAAACCAACACAGAATTCTTAGATCAGGGTGGTCCAACCCGCGGCCCGCGAAGCTTTTTTTTTTGGCCCCTCCAACAATTTAAAATTTTAATTTTAAATCACAATAATATGATAACAAAATCGCAATAAGAAGGTATACAACTTATACGATCTTATTACAAATTTATACTTTCAATTTTAAATTTTAATAAATTTGATAAATTGGTTACTGAAAAACAATGCCAATCATCACATTAATAGTTTATTTTTTATTTATTTTTTATTGTAATAAAACATTTCTAGCCTAATTAATTTGTTTAGTCATTTTTTGATAATTTTAAACATGAAAACATTAAATAATAGTAATAATAATTAATAATGTGTGCATTATATAAAATAAAATATAAATAGGTAATAATATAATTGTTTTTTTCTGGCGGCCCCGGTGTTTTTATGAAAGTGTAAATTGGCCCGCCAATTACAAAAGGTTGGACCACCCTGTCTTAGATAATGCAACAATTCGTCTTAGTAATTGCTTCTCGATGACGTAATTATATAAAACTACCGAGTTGATAAAAACCAAAGATTATGCACCTCGTTTACATAAAATTACAATATATTTTGTAGGACGGCGTGTCGCATAGGCAAAATAGGTACACCAGTGCGTTGGAGAACAAAAAAAATTGACAATCTTCGATGTATAATATTTATTATTCATGTTTAGTTCGGAACTATGTCAACCACTGTACTGATCTATTGGCGTGTCCGTTTTACCGGAAATTAATATGATCCATCATATAGCCAGGATAAGGCCCTTAGACCACCCCCCTCAAAAAAAAATATATACATTTTTTTTGTGGCTCGTACTATCGTGGTGTGCAGAAATTCCTTTTAAGTTATATTATAATTATTAAGTAATACGAGCTACTTGCTTCGTTACAATCACCTATGATTTTGGCGATCCAGCCCGTTTAAGATCAGCTATGGCTTGTTTCATATATTATATTATGTGTTTGATTATAAAAGTTTTGAGTACTATAATAGTCTTGTCAGTAATTCTACACGAATGAAAAAAACGAACTGTCGTGTTAACAGCACATGATATTACTATAGTTGTATTAATATTGATACATAAATCTGTGGTTTAAAATAATACATTGCTGTGTATTGCTGCTATTGTACAGTCATAAGAAAATAGCACAAGTGTAGTAAACGCTTTATGAACAAAAGTGAGCCGGTCATTTTAGTAATAGGTAATAATAGTAAGTATTCTCGAATTTCAAAAACTAGAGGAAAAAATAAGAGCCCCCTCAAAAATAATAAAAATGTTCTGGCTCAGGCACCGGGATTTATAATATATTATAGTTGCACCAGTGTAATTGATATTATCTTAAACGGGACAAATAGTTAATAATTAATATTATAAATATTATTTTAAACCAATGGGAAGTCGGTCAGTGCTTAAAAATAAAACCTCAAAAATAATAACTATTAATTATTATTGTTTTATGGTCCATTTATCACATCGGTATAAACTATACGATATAACTACCTAATACATAAAGAATATTAATCTTCGATTATCTATAGAAATATTAACAACGGTTGGAAATGTTTTATCACAATATATAATATTATATATTTTGCGCAATCTGAACTTTTGAAATAATGCATTA
>CM040635.1:13467413-13664368 GCA_022818045.1 Neotoxoptera formosana
TTCAACATCACGAAAAAAAAAAGTTAATTTTTTTTTTAATTGCCTTCTAGATCACATTTGTAAGCTATCGTTATTGTAGAACTTTAAATTTTTTTAAAAATAATAACTAAATGTTTTGTTAATTATGCATTCTATTATTCCTTCTAAATAATGCACAATGCACACAATAGCTGCAGTATAGTAGTTTAAGAAATAACGCGTTCACGCAACTAAAATATTAAATCAAGGAACCTATTCGTAATATAATATTAATTGCTTATTTTTATACAAAAATCATTGTAAACAGAGCGGCGCGGGCGGCGTTATTAAACGAAAAACGTATAACTATATACTTACCTAGTTTAAAGTTTCAAATCTACGGTTATGTATAGAAGATTTGTAGGTATAGACATGTTTTTTTTTTTAACTTAACTGGAAAATCTTAGTTACTACGATGCGGATACTTCAAGTAGGTAGGTATAGTTAACAAGTTGAAACGAATTTAATATCTTAACTCAGCCTTAATAATTCTCAAAACAATATAATATTATGTTCTACATATTTTGTAAATTAGTGAATTTTTTTCATCTCCTCAAATATATACCCCACCTCATCGGTACCGATCCGCTGTTCAGTATGTCATGATGTCTTGCATGTGCATAATATAATATTATATTGATTCTATGTGAAATGTTTGTACGACGAACACGTCGAAACAGTTACATATAACTATATTGCATAACGTACAATAATTAAATAGCTCGAGACGCGAACGGAAATTTTTCGGATTTTTCGCCTTTCCGACGACGTCCACATGCGCCGCCGAAATTTCGATCGAAAAATAAATCACCATCGCGTCGTAAAAAAATATAATACTATAATATGTGTATAATAATAATATATTATTATTGTAATGCACTCGCGAGAGACTTACACGTCGCTAGGCGTTGGATTTATGTCGTATGTACGTACAGAAACTCGTGCAAAAGTCGTGTCTAAAAAAGTGTTTCGTGTCGCGTACGCCCGACGAGAGATGGCCGCATAACGTCGGATTATTTTTTTTCTTCCGCCGACATTCCTGCGATTCTATAACGATATAACAATATTGTGTTTTATTATCGTCCGCCATATCATATTATGAAACTTATTTGTTCATGGGAAATCGCTCACCAATATTATATAAATATATATTATAAATGATTAACGATCGAGTGACATCTATGTATTTTAAATACGCCATGTCTCGGCGGCGGCGGCGGCGGCGGCGGCGGCGGCGGCATAACGAAATATTCAAAACGCCATTTTCCCGCGCAATATAAATTATATATTTTTTATACGTTATACCTACTGCTATGTTGTTGATTAAATTTATAAAACGTACTACTGCACGACTGCCACCGCCGCCGGAGAAATGACGAATTTTTGGCACACGACATTAAACAGCAGCAGATTGTCCATCACTATATAGGTATCTGCAGAATGTTAATGTGCATAAACAGACTGGTGGTTGTCCAGGTAGATAAATTTTCTTGCTACCGTCGAAATAACATTGCAGACAATATTATTTTAACTATTATACCTACTTACTATAATATAGTATCGAGATTCACATCACCGATTGTTTTTTTTTCAGTTGACATATTATATTGCATTTAAAATAAAAACAATTTAACTGTTGTTATTTTGTAGTATTTTATATATGTACCCAGAGGTATACGTATAGTATATAAATAGTCGTGTACGTCTTAAAGTTCGGGCAAAACGGGTGTACTCAAGTTAATATATTTACTAACATATATGGACATGACAATACCCCGCGTGTTCGTCTTTTATCCCGGTGTACTTTTTCTATTTGATATCATATTGAAATAAGATTTTAGAAAATGTTTATCCCGCCGGCCTTTTACGGTGATATACCGTAAAGATTTTCGCGAAATTTGTCAAAATTGCACAAAATCGTTTTCGACCGTTAATTCATGGTCGACGGATGTACCTGCAAATAATAATCGTCTCTGCTCGGCCCATCGTATAATGTATAAAAATGTGTGCAATTGTACGCACACACACTGCGCTGCATACCGATAGAATGCAAATTGTATATATTATTATGATTATAAAATATGTATTTATCGTTAAATTTACATTCCTCGGCCGGCCGCAGTGGACGGGCGAAAGGATGTGTGAAACCGAAAGGAGGATGCGAAGAAGGGGAAACAAAAAAAAATAAGGATGTCAAACATTACATTTTTGCGACCGATACCCGTTCGGCGCCGTTTCCTGTGCCCGTTCCCACGACCCTCCCCGCGACCGTCCTCGCAAACACATACTTACATTTATAATTTATAATGTATATTATTATTATTATTACTATTATAATATTATTATAAAGAACGCGATTATTGTTATTATTATTATTACGATCGTTTCCAATCGGATTGTCGGCGGTCGGGATGCTATATAACGAACGCCCACACACTACACACACACACACACACACAAGAGATGTTTCCCGTTTCGGATAGGCTTATTGTTTTCGCTCACTGTAAATATTCCTCCAAGTGGTTTGAAATTGTCACGTTTCAATTTTCGTTTGACACCACCATACAGGGTGATTCATCGAGCATGCTCAACATCCACATTTTTTCAACCCAAGAATGAGTTTATTCAAATTCTGGTTTTAAACACTATATTTTCGAATTCATGGGATTTTTCGTACTACTTATGAATAGCGTCCTGTGGCGATTCAAACTTCCGTTTTTCAAATGAGAACACTCATTTTTTACCTACTGTAAATTATGTAGTGGATTAATTTTTTTCGTCGATGCTCAAGAACACAAAATTAAATAACGCACAAACTATACTCGTTCGATATTTGATTGAAACACTTCAACATTTTCAGAAAATTTATCCGCTAAATGATATACCTAACAAATAGAAAAAGTGGATACTCGTTTGAAAAACAGAAGTTTGTTCTGCTTCACAGAAAACACATTAAATAATATGAGAATTTTAATATATGGTTTTTAATTAGTATATTTTAAAATTCCAAAAACTAAATTTAGAATAACTGCATTAATGGAGAAAAAAAGGTGGAGAGCACTGAGCATGCCCAATGAATCACTCTGTATTCCAACGATTCCCGAATCTATAATAGATGTTTAATAATGAATCAGAAAAGTATATTGTGATACAAAAGTAAACGTCATTGATATCGAACTGCGGTGATGTTATTTTGGTTATTACTGTCTTACGGCGCGCCCGCCAAATTTTGCGACGGCTGCCGGCTATTTATTTAGTGGCAAAAATTCAAGCAATTTCTAGACTTTAAGTAACGGGTAGGTTCTAGTTAGCGCCGGCGGTCAAACAATAATACCGTGCCTACGCAAATAGAAAACCAAACCGTTTCAACGATCAGAAAATGACTTTATAGGAAAAGCTATAGTAGAATATAGTCGGGTATTGATTATTTTTTTTTCGCATTTCAAAGAGGGAAACTTTAATCAGGTCACGTTATTGGAATCCGATTTTTGAATTAACTTTGAATTACGTTTTAAAATGGTCGACAAACTGTGGTACATTGATACGTTAGTTACAACATCTGAATATAGAGTTTTTAAAATCGAAAGCTGCATTGAAGTCTTCATAATTCAAATAAAAAAAAAAATCATCGAAATCTGACTGTTTCACGAGGCGTGCTAGCTTATCCCGCGAAGAAAGTTTTCGTACTAGAACTACGCCTCGGCTCCAACACCCTTAATATCTCTTCTTTTTTTTAAAATGTTGTTATTAAACAAACTCGGAGAAGTTTCACCGAAAGTCACACGAGCAAAGTTATATGACTCTGTAATGTGTTCATATACGCGAGAAATGTAAACTGATTTGTACCATACGATTTTGAAAATGTTTTGTCGGCTAACTTTTAGTTTTGTTTAGAAGATCGAGTGCATACAGTTTCAACGAGGATATTGCGGAAGGACACGTCATAACGAGCTTTAAACAAACAGAGATTTTCCGAGGAAACGTTACGGTCGTCGACCGGAAAATTATTTAAGCTGTCTCGATCGTCGGCTTCATAATAATAATGTATACTATATTATTAACACATCATGCAAAATGCAATGAGTTGGGCAAGTTAGTGAAAATATACTTTGGTTGGTTAAGTTACAAGAATGTTAAGCTATAATAAGTTATTTAGTTAACAAACAATATACATATTTAACTCTAAAAGTTTTAAGTTAATTATTATAAAAATATTAAATCAACCCAGTTAACAAGAAGTTCGTTAATTTTTTATTTATTACCGACTGGGTCAAGCATATTATAATGATATTATGGAACTTTCAATTCATTTTTAAATAACAATACTAAAAATGTTTTGTTAAAAATGCTTCCTATATGCTATTCTTTCTTATTGTATATACGTTACCGTCAAAGACGTAAATTATTAAAGAATTAACGTTAATATAACTAGCCAATAACAATATTTCCGATCAAATTAGACAGTATCACGATATTGACTAGGAAATAACGTTAATGTCCATTATTTCCAGGCAATGATGAATTTAGAAATATTTCATAGGTAATGACGATAACTCCGGACTTTTTCAGTCATAATTGATAAAAATGTTAAATCAATTTGTTTGTTGCATTAGAAACGACTGCGTTGTAAAATCGATTTATCCTATTAGTACTAAATAGTAACTGCGCAGTCTATAGTATTAATAATAATACCTTCCGCGACTCTGTAAATTATATTTTAACAGTTGAAAAAGTGAATCTGCACTGTGCATCGTTATTGTAAAATTCTAACTCAAATGAAATATTTTGTCAAACAAAATTATTAATATAGGTAATTTCCTAGTTATTGATTAGACGTTTGTATCAACTCAATTATTAAATCAAGGATTATTTATTTATTTATATTTTTTCAAATAATTGTTTATGTACAAAGTGATTAAACAAAAAACAATAAATCAATCAGTCTTAACTATAATATTATAGATTATGCGAGTACATACATGATTTTAACTTAATTAGAAAACTAACTAAACAGAATAAAAAAAAAAGAAGTTAACTCTTCAAGTTTAACATTACCTAGTTAATTTCTCGCTATATACTTATGGAGCTATACTTACATGTAATATACAATGTATAATCATATTTTAAAATGTGACTAGATTCAAAATTGAAATATCGGTAAAAAAAAAAAAGAGCATCACAGATCTCGGTATTACAACACGCTGTCGTATCTCTCGTTTGACAAACTGCAGGTATGGTTTTAACGGTATATTTCCCAGACAAACAAACCGTGTGGGAAAAACGTCAGACGAAAAAAAATCAATAAGATTATAATATTATTATAGTACTAAATTATGTCGTGATAATATTATTGCGTGTACAAATTCCGGCCGAGACAGCGAACGATCGCGCTCATGGCGGCGGCTTACTAATCACAACGATAATCACAATGATAATATATAATATATATAATATTTCGGACGTATTTCCGCGGTGTTGTGTAGCACGCACGCGCATTATTATAATATTTATTGTATTTATATAATATTCGTCATATTATACGCCGTTTTACTCGGAGGAGTATTATTTTGTGTGTACATAATAATATTATTGTCATCATCATTTTGCGCGGTCTGTTTGAATAATTCGACTCGCCCGCCGCAGCTGAATAATCACAGCCGCCGCCGCCGACCACTCATCTGGCAACGCGTCAAAAAAATATATGTGTGCGCAGGAATTTGCGGAAGAGACCGGCGATTATGTTTTTCGCGAATCTCATTCTATTTTCTGCGACCGTCGCTTTGTATAGTCATATTATATATTGTTATGACTAAGCCTGACGACTTCTACATACAGCACATGCCCGGCGTTTTTTTTTTTATTATTTAATTGCATACAATAAACACAGAGCGGGGTCGAATAAAAATTAGAGCTTGGAAAATATAAGGAATGTAAATCCAAATTTGTATTTTCCGTATTTACGCGTATTTCAAGACTCTGATCACTATGGAGTATCATTTCCCAAACTGCACTATGATGCGCTTTCCACACTCGATAAGCTCTGCATACTTCTCAACGGTCCGCCAATGAAAATCTCTGTTTGTTGAGTTATGATTTTGTCTTTATTAAACGATCGGAATGTGACATCGACGCGGTACCCAACCGAATGTGATATGATTGTACACACGTACAAAAAGAGAAATACCTGAATAAAAATTTGAATAATTTAGTCAACATTTTTTTTGTTCGAGCGCATATTTAGTCTTTTTTTGGTGGTTATTTGCTCTGTTTTTGGGGCTTTGCGAGCTTTTTAGAACTTTAGTCCATAATTCACCTATTACACGACGCGCGTACAGATACGAATGAACAATTTTTTATTTACAAAATAACAATACAATATATATAATATTATGACATTAAAAATCAATCTTAAATCGAAACTAAACGCATAAAACTATATGTTTACAATGACGTATTAGCAGCAATCGACGCGCGGACGATCGGACTGACCGCGGAAATTTCGACATTTTTTTCGGCGTCCCTGCACCGTGTGTTCTTGTCACTCTGGAGTGAAACGCGGAATAGCTTATATTTATATTATACACGTCACGGAACGATTTTTCGATCGAGCCGAACAACGCAGTATAATATTATAACGACTGCGAATCTCGCCATAGCATGTTTTTTATTTCCAAACAAAAACCGTTTTTCCCGGGCACGCACTTTGACCGTATATTGATTTACACACGTAGGTCGCGACAGTGAATATCGTCATGATGATGTGCACATAATATTATTAATATTATTACTATACTTTTAACGACATTATACGCCGGTGACACGTCGCGCGTCGTCTCGCGTGCTCCCGCGAACACGTGTTCCATATACGGGGGGTGCCTACGCTATACCCGAAAACGTACGGAAAAATCGTTCACCAGTGCGGAAAAACATACAATGCCCAGCCGTAGACTAATAATCACTATATACCTATTATTATGCGTTATTTTAAACTCGATTTTTCACGCATTCTTGGACTCGAACGACGGCCTATTATGTATGAAATAACAATAATATAATAATAATACATCGACAGACGTTTAGTACGCGTATAATTATGGAAGACACGAGTAGAGACATTAATAGCCGCTTTATACGACAGGAGAGGACGACGTTTATGTGGGACGTGCGCTGTCTCGCGGGCTGAGGTCATCGTAATATTATTATTCATCACTTTATATTATTTTAGAAGACTCCTAGTGGAGCCACGAATGCATTGCATTTGAACAACGATATTGTATGTTTGTGTAGCATTTTTAAAAAAAAAATATTGTATCTCTCCTGGCCTTTTGTGCAGTAGCAGTAAAAATATGTTGCGATCATGAATAATTTTCAGGCTGCAAATCGGGGTATAGTTGGCACTCGAGGGGGGTGGGAAACTGTCAGAAGAAAAATGCTTTTCAAAATAATCAGGAAAACGAGAAAAACCAGAATGTGTACGCCACAACAGTTTTCGGCAAAATCGATTATTCGTCGTATTATTATGTTGTATTCCAAAAACAAATAACCGCGTAGGCGTACTATTTATACTCGAAACTTTTCACCATTACCTACGTAAATTATTATATACGCAATATTAAATGTTCAAAATATTTAAGCTAATTTTAAGCCGTTCATACCGCTAAACAGTATCAGTTCACACACAATTTTACGGTCCGTCGGTATATTGACTTTAAGACTCAATACACATTTAGTCATAAATCATAACAATATAATATGGCATATTCTATTAAAATTATTAATTATATTTTTGGCAAAAGTGGTTAAATCTAGGCATTATGGCGTATCATATAGTTATATAGACGAATAAATTAAGAACAAGTAGTGTGGAAATAGAGGCTGACACACCGTTCAGAATCGTTTTTCGGATATTTAATGATTAATCACTAAATTCAAAACTAAAACACACCTATAACAACTACTCAATGACGAGAATACGCGTACAGAAACCAACCGCACAACAGAGCTGTGCGTTTTTCCGTTGTTATTACTATTATATTATAATATTCCTCCTGACTGATGGAGGGCGGCGAGCGCGATTTCGGCTCTCCGAAGCTGTGTACATTTTTTCCCCACTCAGAACATATTATAATATTATTCTGATTTTCACTTGTCGTCAGAAATATTAGCGTCTCAGTAGATATAATATCGTGGTGATGATTTTATTCGTACACGACTGCAGAGGTCCGGCGATGACTCGCACGTTTCTGTACGCATTTGAATTATATATTTCAAACTCAGAATCGGTCGTTTCAATCATAAACAATAAAGTCTGGACGAGTGAGTCCGGCGCGTGTTTAAATTACAACTCGTGTGTCATAACTCCATTAGGGTTTGTTTATGATGGTACGGCGGCCAAGGGTATCGAAAGGAAACAAGCCATAAAGAAACGGGCAACGTAGTTTTGACGATTGTCTTTATCAATATAATGTACGAACAAAAAAACGTTATAATAACGACGACCTGCACAGGACTCGGGACAATGACTCGTCGCATATATAATATTTTACAAATATGAATTCATTTAATCATACCAACGGCCATACCTATACTTGATATACTTAATACTCGTACGGTGTGGATCGGTGTGGGTGGCCGTGAGACATGACTTTTTAAACAACTCTTATTATAATAATATTATAAGTTATAACAATCAAACGAGTTGAACATATTTTAATACGTAGTGGCAATTCGTTATTATTGCACAACACGAGTATCCTTTTTAATCGAAAATGTATCCTTTGAGTATAATGTACGTCCGACGTACTATACGTCGTATCAATTCACATACCTACCTATAACCTATAATTTACTACTGCGGCTTTCAATAAAATCGTCGACAGCTGTAGCCCATAATACGAGCTCAAATGTCACTACAGTATAGCATAAATATATTTAGGATTTCTTTAAGGGGTGAGATGTGACCAAAAAAATGTTCTCCTCCCACTTGAAATACATAGGCAGTAGATACAATCGTGGTGTTTATTGGCTACATAATTTATAAATCTGTACATAAACCTTTAATCTTCATACATTTACAACCATTATATGAATTATATACAAGGAATCATTCACTAAACGAATGGTGGGACTAATGGTGGCATATACGCACGACAGTAAACAATCTGAAAAAGTCGTTTGAAAATAGTACAAACAATACACGAAATAAAGCGGGAAAAATAATATAATCAATACGCGTTTTATCTGGTTTGTCACAACATCAAAAAAAATAAAAAATAAAATAAAAAATTGAAACACTGTTTTTAGTTCTGGCTGTCCAACCAACGCAATAACTGAACAATCACTACTTACTCGTAACTATTATTAAAATAGACTATAAGAATATGCCTAAACTACAGGACCTCCTCATCTCTGGATCGAAATTCCTGAGTCTGCAGGATTGATTTCAGTCTTCCAAATCTGGCCTAGTCTATCGTACTCTGTTTGGTATCGGAATTCGCCACAAAATGTGAATTTAAGATCATTTTCGCCAACCATGATGGACGAAGAAACACCGACCGACCGTCGTCACTGCAGCCACGCATGTGACGTATCAGTGCCGTAGTGTTGGAAAAGGTATGAATTTCAATATTATATCTAATATCAAAGTACCTATATATAGTTGTTTTTTTAGTTTACGCTCGAATTAATAAGATTTAATTTTTTTTTAAACTATTTATAAAATGCCGATTTCACATGTTACTCATATGTATATAGAATATAGACATTTTTTAATCAATTTTTTTTAGTAAGGGTCCCTTTAGTCTTACTTTTAATCAAAAAACGATTACGTTAATCGTATGTAAATAATTTATTATGAGTACAAGGAAATTATTAATCTACTGCAAAGACACACATTTATTTTTCGTTAATCAAACAAAATAAACCGAACATTTCATAAGTTATATTATAATAGCTACCTACTACATAATATTATTATTTCGTTACTCGTCAATAATCGCTGAGATTTATAAAAAAACCGAAAAAAAAAACCTAAAATAAACTAAACATAAACTAGCACGTTCGTTGACTCGATTTTTGTGCTCGCAGATTTTGTTTATTCGACAAATAATAATGTGGTATTATGTGTCGTCATCGTTCGGGGGGCCCATCGGGGTACCAACATAAAATTATGTTATTATTATTATTCATTATCATTGAGCCTTGTTCGGAAAGACATCGTTAGTTTGTATTGTGTCTATGCTACAGGGTGATTCACCGAGCACGCTCACCCCAATTTTATCGGTTTCGCCCTTGACTTACGCTGTTACACTACATATTGACACGTCATCGGGGTGAACGCGTCCCCGACACGTCATATGGTGCAGGCAAATATTTTACTCGGTCTTGGTCGGGATCGTCCCCATCTCGTTTTGTCGTCATTTGTAAATTTATAAATTTTGTTCTCTCGAATAATAACGCACGAAGACAAAGAATGAAAAGTTCTACATAGGTATAGGTAATTTCCAGTCCCTACCTACGATAATAAGTTATATACGTAGTGTTAATGACGTTATCATGAACCATTACTGTCAAAGTATTACTTTCAAAATTTCTAATTTTTTTCAAATAATTTAATGTCATAAAAAAAAAAAACATTTTTCAAAAGAAATATATTTTTACATTTTTTAGTATCGTTTTATCTTTTTGTACGTTTTTAATATATTTTTTAAATTTGTATTCCCTTTTTCCTCGTTCATTTTGTCTGTTGTTATTCTTTCCTCGGTTTTTTCGATTGTTATTTTTTCCGCGTTTTTTCCGGGATACGACCGTGTAAAAAATACATCGTAACCCTGCCCTGCGCTCTGTTAAATGAAACAAAAAGTGCGCTCGTTGTTATTGCATATACCGCATTTCGTGGTATAAACGTATATATATAATATATATACGATACGATATGATGTAATACAATAATATAATATGATATAATATTGCGTTCGGAAACGATTCGTTTCGGCCAGTTTCGTGGAGTGCAGTGCGAGAGGTGAAAGGGATGTGGCGGGGGGGGGGGGAGTGAGTTTGCAGAGTTTCAGTAATTCGATTCCGCGTAATGTTTCCGCGATGAAAGGCGAAGGGGGAAAGCAGCGAGAATAAAAAACGCACCGCCGCCTGTGCGTCTGATCGCGTGGGGGCTCGGGGTATGAGAAATACAATATATTGTAATATTTCCGCGAGTCCATCACGAGAAATGCCGTTCGGGCGACGGTACTTATTTTTTTTTTAGCCAAACGAGGTCGGGGTCGTGCTCAGCTCGTTTACATGACGCGTGGGGGATGATGCCGCCGATTGGGCGGAAAATTAATGGCAGAGAGACCGCGAAGAAGCGTCAGATCGACGGCCGATGACGCGATTTTCGGTCGACCACGAAACGGCAACAATATAATATGTTATACCTAAAATAAGCGGTATATTATGTATATTGGTAACGGGTCAAATAGTCCATTTTGAAGGAAGTCGGACAAAAAGTCTGAGCACATTTTTATTGTCAGATTAAAAGTCCGAAAAAATTAATTATTATTTATTAAAAAATAGATTTATTTTCTTTTACAACAATCGATTTGATAATTAATTCTTATATAGGTTAGACCTACCTATAAAATAACGATTGTCAAGTGCAATTATCTTTCAATAATATTTGTTAACTGTGGGTATAATGAATAGGTATAGTATAATCAAATATAATATTGTCTAAGAAAATTATTAAAATTTTTTTTAAATTTGAATTTTGTGAATAGGTTATTATTATTATTATTGTATAGGTAAAGTGTAAAAGATGTTTGTATCAACTAATTACATGTTAATAATATTAATTGTAAATATTGTGATGACCGAAATATAAGAGGGAACATAAAATTATGTTTGCCACGAACTTGTCGGATTTCTACAGCGGATCACACGGCGGCTTGCTTTTGAGTTATCAGCTTATTTAACGTCACATATTATACTGCTCTTATCAGTGAGGCCCATTCTCGACTATGGGTCCGTTTTATGGAATCCGTCGACTTCATGCGATAGCCAAACGATTCGAGCGGGTGCAAACAAGATTTTTGAGATTTGCTGCTCGACGAATAAAAATATTTCCCTCTTCACGCCTAATGTATGATATTTTATTCAGCTGCTCCGTTAGGTTTGTGTTCATTGCCATTATAAATACGAAATTTTTTACTTTGCATATTAATTTTAGACATTATTTATTAGACTGTATGATATGGAGTAAGTTTATTATTATTATAAACAATGCATAAAACCTTTTTTTTTTAAATGATGTAAATTTTTAATGCATATTATATAATGAAATGATGGCCAATCACATAAATGATGTTATCTTTTACACGCTATAATTCTGGTGAAAAATGATAGATTTGGCGTTTTATACCAACACATAGTAGACCACATAATATATGGTATTACTATAGTATTACCTATATTATACGGTTGATGATAAAATATAAAAAGTTTATTTTCGTATTCTTTTTTTTTTTACTATAATATTATAAATCTTATCAATTCTGTTTTTATAATTATTCGAATACTAATATTTGGTCTGTATACATTTCATAATATGTATATGTAATGTTTCACCTTACATATGTTTTTCGATTATTGTTTACCGGTATCTAATTGTGATTTTATTTTGCATAATTTCGCATTTTTGAAATAATCGTTTGGACATTTTTAACCGATTTCGAGTGCATATTTCCTGTTTTTTTAGTGCATCAATATTCATAGTCGCGCGACCATTGCGGCGATTATATATCTGACATTCTACATCTGTAACAATAATCAGCTGCAGCTCGTACGCACTCTGTAATAATACTTATCTGTGTAGTTTATTATACGTTCAAGTGTTCGTACACGTTATTTCGTAGGTATGAAAAGGTACGAAATCGTCTTGAAACCGCGGCCGACCGTTTTCGGTCGAGACGAGACGATAATCGCGGGATCAAAAGCTTTTCGTTTTTATAATATTCTTTGTTTGATCATACAATACTATATTATAATGTTATTCGTCCCGTTTTCGAACGTTATTATCTGTCTCGAGCGCCGTCGATATAATTTAATATGCATAGGCCATAATCCGTTGTTTGTGTGTTTACTATATTATATTAACTCTCTGCCCCGCTTAAGCCAATAAGAATGTAATTTAATAATACACAATGTGTGCGCGTTTTATAACCAATTGTACAGCCGAATCGTTAAGTGCGGATTTTTCGTCGACGAACACGCACGGTTTGAATCGCGTAGTCGTGTGATCGGTGTTTTTTACGCAATACATGGCGCCTTCTGATTTTAAGCGTTTCGGACAGTTCTCGATCGGTCCTATCAGTCCGTTTGATTTCGTTGTTATTTACTGGCGTATATTGTTATGCAATCATTTACGTGGTCGGTTTTTTTTATACCTTCAGCCATCTAACCGTAGGTCAACTCCGCAATTGCAGATCTATAACCCAAAAATGAATTTAGCTTAAATAATTTTTTTTTACAATCCTTATATAGTACAATTAACAACATCACTTATAATATTGTGTCCGAGTATATAGTATGCGATTTATATCTAATACAAAATTGTTTTACAATTAATTTTGTATAATATTATACATAATATTCGAAATATGTACGTATTATTTATGTAAACGTTTTTTCGTATGTTACGATAAATTCGAGTAGAGTAAGTTTGGCAACAAATTAGAACAATAAGGACGGGCAACAATTTATTATATGACTGCCCGTTGGAGTATATGCGAGGATTGTGGAAAGTGCCCAAAAGCTGAATATTCCTGTGGGATTCAAACCCGCTGTAATCCCACCATAAGATACGACCCTGCGTGTGAAACACAGGCTGTTGGGCGATTTTATCAGTTCTGTATTCAAAATCCACACACACGCGATATCCCTAAAATGGTTGCATTGATCTAGGGGGACCTAATGTCTCTCGGAGGTTGTCGAGTTGTCGACTATTTCGAGGTTGACTCTGCGGATGTCCCTGCAGCAGATTCGGCAGTGGCAGTAGTTAAGGGTTTTGTATCATAATATATAATAGCCACTTATGGCATATATATGTACTTTAATATAGGTATAGTAATACCCATAACATTTAAGACAATTCAAACACGCGGACCAAATGTGTGTTCAAACGAAATAATAATATCAATGATAACATTGTGTAATAATTATAATAATTATTTTGATAAATGTTAGGAAATTACAGATTGGTTTTCGACATTGTCCGTTATATCGTCAAATCTTTTTCGCAGTCCTCGGCATAACTATCCCGGTTAGGTTACTTGCTTCCCGTTTCACTGCAGCCACGCGTATATGCCACACAAATGTACCTACGGCAGAGTTTTTCGATGTCTATTCCTAACTCGTGGACGTGTCGCGTTTTGAAATAAAATGCCCAAACGAGTTGCATAAACGTATAGCCACCGCACGTCGAGTTGGTGTAATAATAGTGTGCCCACACAGCTTACGTAGCGTGCGGTCAGATGCAGGTCACGTCTTATGTTTGAGGTGTATATTATTGTTCTTCGACTTTTGCGAAACGTTTGGCTGGTACGATTTTTTCGGCACCGCCAAAGTGATTGTATATAGTATGTTGCTAGCAAATTATTATTTCAGCGTCGGTGCGTGTTCGCGTATTACCAATAGTATAATAATATTATTATAACGATGAAACGCTCTCGGGCAATACGCTTTAACCGTGGTATAGGTAGCTAATTCGTTGGCGATAAACGCGTCGCCTCGGCGGCAGACCATTTTCGCGAGTGGTGATTGTTGTTATCGTTCGCCTCAGCCAAACAATTCCAAAAAAGTCATGAAAATATTCGGGCGTGGCGTCGGCGATATTGTTTCATACCGTCACGGCTGCACATCGCCCGCGGTCCGGAGAGCGTTCTATAAAAAAATTAGAAAGAAAGAATTCCTACGTACCTATTATATTATATACCTACAATACAGGATGGACGATTTTTTTTTGTCACCGGAATCGATTTAAATACGTAGATTGATTTAAAAACGTATACCTACCGTTTTCTTATTATTCGGAGTCCGAAGTAAGGTCGTCGGCGGCATGCCGAATATAATGAATAATATACACACACACACACATCCACATATATATATATATATATATATAGAGAGAGAGAGAGAGAGATGACGTCCCTTTTCGGGTGTAATTTTATTCGCGTGAAAGTGGACCGCGGCGAACAAAATGTCAACAACGGTTTGAGTCAAGTCCCGCAGCGGTCGCGTACAGGGGGGTACATACTATATACAAATAGCAGGTAGGTTATATGGAGGTACCTATGTATCGGTGTGAAATGCCGTTTGTGAACGGGAGAGAACGGTTTTGGCAATCCAAAAAGTTGTATATCCTTTTACGCTTTAGCCGGTTACCGCGCGTCCTTCAGACGTCAGCGTTCAAAGACGGTGTGGTTGTTCTTTTTTTTTTTTTTTTGTACCGTGTTCTCCGGCAATTTGGTTTACGGCGTTCAGAAAAAAACAATATACACGACCAGGCTATTGATATTCAGCACGTCAGATATACGAGTAATTAACTGTATAGCTCTTCGTATACATATTATATATATATATAAATAGCGCTGTTTTGAGTATCATATTAACTGTCGTAATTGGCCACTTATATGTATAAACCTGCGTATAGTGTCGCCGCAGTTCCTATTTTTACAAGATGTGTATAATTTAGTGCGCGTATTGTATAATATACCCACCTGTGTCTATGCACTGCAGTATATGTATACAGAGCGATTCGCCGAGCACGCTCACCCCCGTTTTTCCACTTCGTTACGAATAAGAATTTTCGAGTACTGATTTTTTGAATTTTTAAAAACGCGTCTTTAAGACCAATACTATATTCTCGAAATTCTTGATATTTTGTGTGTAATATCGCTTTTACTCGAGGAGTGTCCTGTGAAAATACAGACTATTCTGTTTTTTTCAAACAGGAACCCCCCCCCCTCTTTTTTTGCTGTAAATTAGCTAACAGAATGTGTTGACGCATCAAAATCAAAATCCGAACGAGTAGTTTTTGAGTTGTTAAGCTTTGTGTATACGCTAAAGATAATTATAGGTCCTCGATATCGGGTTTGGAACATGCGGGGGCCATTATGATTTAAAAGTTTGAGTGTGTAACATTAATCTATAAACATTAATAAACTTGTTAAAAGGTTCAGTCCAAGTATGATAAATACTAGATTCGATATTATAACTAATTTTGAAAAACCTAACAGTAAAAAATGGGTGTACTCATTTGAAAAACAGAAGTTTATATTCACACAGGTACAAGAAACCTCGAGAATTTGAAAATTTGGTCAAGGTATATGTATTTAATAATTCCTAAAATCAACATTTGAATAAATTTAATACGAGAAGAAAAAAATGAAGGTGAGCATGCTTGGCGAATCACCCTGTATACGACGTTCTAAATGGATTTGCGATCTCGTATGTAATATTGTGTGCAGATCTATTGACCACGACCAAGGAAGACAATGGGTGGTTTTTTCGATTTATAATAATATTCATTAATCATTACATATAATTTAATCGAATAATCGTATAACCAACGGACATGATATTATTAGCACATTACAAAATATGAATCAGTCTTAGACAATATTTTGGTGTTCAAAATTAACATAACAATATTATGCACTTTATATAAATGATACGATATAATCACAATAGACGAGCGACGAATAACAATAATAAGATAAACTCTACAAAGCTTATTTATTAGATTTAAATACGACGTACGATATTGGGAGGAATAAATATATTTAGTATCGGCGATTTTATTGGCTATATAAAGATTTTATCGTGCAATTCGTCGATCGGGCAAGTTTGTCGTGAAACTTTTGCAAAACTGATCTTTAAAGTTAAATTCCCTACACACCATACATTAAACATAAATCGATATGACAGTAAACCTTATTATTTCTAATAATATGATAAATATGCGAAGTACCTCTTATTTTTTTTGAAAACTATCTTAGAGTAGTAGATCTTCAAGTTTTTCTAAGCTATACTGCAGTATACATACCATGTGCAAGTACAGGGAACGCAAGTTTTCAATTCATAAAACTTTCTTCAAATATTAATTGTTGATAATATTATACAATAATAACCAATGTAAGTTCAGAGATTAGAGCGATTGAGTGCTTGATCCTATATTGACCACCGTCTTTTAAATAATAATATCCATTTCACCAACCGTGATGTTTTCCCACCGTATAGTTGTCGATTTTTTTCTTTTTAATCTTTACTGAAGCCGATGAAATGGTCGATACCTATCCAAATCATCTATATAGTATTATTATCGTAAAACGTAGTTGTAGTTTACATTAATATCATTGTCATGATTATCATACCATTCGAATCGTCGTTGTCGTCGTAACGCTGTTCACACCACCTGTTGGGGCCACTCTCGCTCCAATATACATCATTATATTATCAATTACTCCCCTTAAGGCTTTGCGCTATTCGCGCTATATCTGTCCCCGTAATCTAACCCGAATTAATCCACTTAAGGGTGTTGTAATTATTTTACATATATGTCCATATCGTCTAACTAGGTGTAGGCACCCGTCTAGTTCGGGGTGGGTTTGTGGCGGAGGAGATAAATACACCTACACGTTATAATATTTCGACTTTAAGATCAAAACGGAAGACTAATAATATTCCTATTGTTATTATTATTATTGCTTACAGTCTTGTTAAGCATTCAAATACTTATATTTAAATACTTTTTTGGTATTTTAATACCTAAAAAATACTTTTTCTTTGTATTTGTGTGGAATACATTACTAAATTCCTATTTTCCTTTTTACCATTGTGTTTCAACGACCAATAATTTTGTTTCGTTTAGTTTCTATTTTAAAAATTGTTTTCAAATTAACATTTTATAATGCTTCTAAGACTTTATAAGATTTTATCAAATAAGAAGATGACATAATAGCCTGATAATAGCATGATTAAAATATAATACGTATGTGACATCTAAAATTCTTGAACTAATTAAAAAATGTATTTAATAATTATTTCGTTTAAATATTTACTAATAATTGTACATATACATTCGTGATAAACGTACAAATATTTTAATATACAAACAAAAGTAGGTAATCGTTAAGTATTTTCAATACTTTTAAAATTGATTTGTATATTTTAAATTTAAATAACATTTTGAAAGACAATATTTCAAAAACAAATGACATCAAGTATTTAAACACTTATTCTGAATACATTTGAAAAGTATTCTCTATAAGACTGCCTACAATAGTGTCACTAGGTCGTGGTAATAATTTTAAAGCAACGTCGAGACAAAAATATTTTGTGATCTTTGCATTTATATCATCATACTTAAGTGTTGAATTTATTAAGAAAAACATAGCGAATTGAGCTTTTTTTTCATTTGTAAACCGCTCACTGCAGAATATTAAAACCGTGTCGCAGTAATTTCTGAATGTCAAACCATCGGGACGGTTTTCGAGTCGACTTTTGAAATACATTTCGTGCGTCTGTGCAGTGCTTGTACTTTCGATCAACTGTATGTACCTCTACATTACACGACTTGGCGATCGGCGAGGATGCTCTGCGGTATGAAATACTTCAACTCCGGAGATCGAGACGCGTGCGAGCAGATGACGTTCATTAGTTTTATTAGTTTTTAAACTCGGATTACGGTCTCGGCGATTGCATTCCACACCGTGAAGGCGTCTGCGACGGTCGTCGTCGAGTGCAGCTTTCCCCTTCGCGTGCGCCTTCCTCTCCCAATCTCTCACTCTCTCTCTCTCTCTCTCTCTCTCTCTCTCTCGTTTATTAGTCTTTCTCGTGTTGTGTGCGGTGTGACAATACATTAAACACACATACACACACGCACACACAGTATATGTGTTCGCGTGTGTGTCGTCCGTGTGTATGTACCTACACGCGTCTCCGTTATCTACGCCATACGCGCTGTACGCACTTCGAGGCACTTCCACACCCACCCCCGCACGATCGATACTGGCATACTGCACAGTAGTAGGGGGACCCCCCCACCGATAGTCGTGTTATTTATCGGTCGGTCGTGTTTATCTGCCCAAAACGGTTCGTCGACCTCAACTTAACCACTGCCGCCACGATAATAATATAATAATACTATACGTTCTCTAAAATCGGGTCCTCCTTCTACCCTGCTTCCACCTCACCAAGTATAAACGCCATCCGCCGGTTCAATAATGGTACATGTATATTGTTACTCGTTATCAGCTTTAGTGTGGGAGGACCTGATAACGAAAATCGCCTTCTATCATCCCGTGGTGCCGTTTTGGCGCCGGCCGTCCTGCCAAGGACGCCATGAACGTCACGCCGAGGACGTAATCGCGTCCTCCGAAGGACCGTCCCGTAGCCGGTTATCGTCCGCCAACGTCCTCGCGTGATACGTGATCGTCCTCCCGTCTGTAGTATATTTGTTGATATTGTCGTATATAATAGTAATCAGAGATTGGGACGTAAAAAGACCACAACACTAAAATCAAAAATATTTTATTAAAATATATTAATTTGAACGCGTGCGCTC
This sequence comes from Neotoxoptera formosana, assembly GCA_022818045.1. Classification (NCBI taxonomy): domain Eukaryota; kingdom Metazoa; phylum Arthropoda; class Insecta; order Hemiptera; family Aphididae; genus Neotoxoptera; species Neotoxoptera formosana. Next base: position 13,487,047 of record CM040635.1, read on the forward strand.
AGTTAAAAGTTTATAAAACGAAATCGAGTCCTGCAGCGATATACTGCAGTATTAAACTTTTCTTCGCCGCGACGATACGATTATCGATTGTCAAATTACACGTCTCGCCAATGATACCTATCATATTATAATATTTTATACTATTTTCGCAACAGCCGTTTTACTTCGCATCACGCCCCCTAAAATATAACATAATAACCAACCGTTATAGTATGCATGCGGCATAACTAAATAATTATGCGTGCTGTCGATATTATCAAATTATTATATTCATATCGAGAGAGCTATGGGCATAATAATATATTGAAGGGCTGCTATGATTTTCGATTTTGTTCCGTTCTACACGACTTTTCGAATGAAATATCGTCATTTTTTTATGTTTGGGTCATATTCCTTTGCTCAAAGATATAGTTATATAGTTGTGTCCACAAAAGCCCAAGTATTTTTGTTATTTTTATATGTGATATATATAACGGGTTATTATTATATTATCATAGGGTATTAATATTATTTCTGTGGCCTGGGGTTCAGTTCTGAAGTCAAGCATCAGCCGGTGACACTAGTTATCGGATGGGTGACCACCCAATCATAATTTTAATTCCGAGAGAATCAAAAAAAAAAAAATATTTAAGCTCACATATTTTTGGTTTTCCGATGTGCGCAATGCGCATACAACGAGGCGCGCATAAATGTTATAATATTTATTATGAGTTCTCACTTTTCGAGCATTTAAGTTCGAACCTAACACTCGGCCGACCGCACGCTCCGCAGTGTGCCTACGGTACAATTTATAATTCAAATTTGTACGATACAAATCACACGGCGACTGAACAAAGTATTGTGTGCAAGGCTTGCAAGTTCCCCAATATTTACACACGACCAGCCACGGCAGTGCGTGTGCAGTGGGCGAATATTATACTATATTACATCGCCATGCGTCGAAACGGGAAAAAAAACCCGATAATATATGGAATACGAAACGCTACACCTACATATTATTATCAATTGTATCAAAATATTATCATGTTACAGCAGGACTGCAGGGATTTCGATGCACTTTGCATTGATTTTCAAAGCTATATGTATAGCTTCGCGACGCTCGTCTTATAACATATATTATAATAAAAGCGGTTCGTGTATTTTTGAATCGGAATAAATAAAGTTTATTTTGCATTTTTTGACAATTTTAAATTTGATGGGGACTGCACGTGATCTGTTTTTTTTTCTCGTGCCTTACACTCTCACTCTCACTCTCTCCTTAAGCGGCTTAAACTTTCACGCCTCGTAGAAAGATTCGATTTCGATGATTCTGATTTGGGGAGGGGGGCGGGACTAGAAAGACTACCTACACGGCTTATAGGACTTGGATTTTCAAAATTCTATTTGTAAACCATATACTCGTAATTCGATTTTGAATAACATCAACAACTTTCAAAAGTTTTTGTTTTAAGCAACGTATAATATTATGAGGAATTAAAGTTCAATGCGCCCTGCAGTAAATCGTCCTCTTTCTAACGAAAAAAAACATACACACACTAAAATCAGACGCACCACTATCTATACAAGGCATCTTGTAAATCGTGTTTCAAGCAAGAAATTACGCTTTTCAATTTTGGTCGGCGGTGTCGTTGACATGACATGCAGCTCGTGCCAGCACTCGAACTAATTATCATTTACGACTAACTCAAAGGCCCCGGTCGGGGCCGAAGATATTGTATAATATTATATCGCTTAATTATTATTATTATTAAACAAACCTTATTAAGGTAATTTTTTCTTTTTAGAAAATTTTACAGTATCTATTTAAAATACTTACTGAAAAAGTAAATTTGTAACGTGCTAACAAGATTTTTCACCTAATCAAATATTATTTATCGATCGTAATTTTTCGGACGAATGGGTTCGGCGAACCAATCGAGATTACGAGTACCATTACCTAGAGAAGGTAAATGAATTGAAAATAACTCTTTTTTTTAGATAAAAATTCCACGTAGAGACTTGAAATTGTGCAGTCCTGCAAAACTTTTTTTAGTCATTAATAAAATAAAAAAAAATCAAGTTGAATAAGGTGCCTTATTTTGATGTTTTAGAGCATCAAAGAATATTTTTAGAGCATTTGCAGTTGAGGTTTTTTTTTTTAAGACATTACATCCCAGCTTATTACATAATTTATAAGTCTCGGGAATCAACTTATCCACGCTGTTTATTTTAAATGTTGAGTGGGTTCCTTTTTTAGTGTTCACTTACTATCGCTGTTTGTATAATATAATACATCGTTTCAATAATCACGTAATGTTATACCATATTATGTCTATGAAATTGGTCACTCAATTTTTTAGGTATATTAAACTATTTAACCATTTTTTGGGTTTAGACCAGATCGTAATAATACTACTATACAGTTTTGATGGTATAATTATCATAATTGTGTTGTTTGTATCATATTATATTATATCAAATCGTAATCTATATTAAATGGGCGGAAAATATTTTTCGGGCCAAGTGCAATATACATTATACATAAATATACAATTAGTATATTGTAATCAATGTTTGAAAAAAAAATCACTGCTGTTAAAATATCATGCATTTATATGAATATAAATTATATATTATTATGTAATAATATATAATATATACATATTATATAATATACATATTTTATTATATTATTATTATATCATTTATATTTATTTGTATGAATATTCTCTCCTAGCCGATGGGAGGGGGCGGGGGAGATTTTTTTATTACAAACATTAATTAGATTCTTAAGAACCCCCATTTTAATTGACAACTTGACTTCCCTGCACACTTCATTACAATATTTTCTTTGTGATTTTTGCTTCTGTTCATCGTCAGATCAATTTTCGTTGCTATCAGGTGTGAAATTTACTAGTTTTATAATGGAACATATACATACCGCAGTTCTAACGCTCCAATGCTTCATCAGTCTCTGTCTAATTATACATTCAGCGTGGAAAATAAACTTTCGACGCAGCGAATATCAAGACAAAAGCATGGAATGAGCAATACTTTTCAATAGGTACGAGACATATTGTCTGAGAACGAGTTGTAAACTATCAACATTTAACATTTTATAAACGGCAACTGCAGTATTAAAGTTGTGTTATATTATTAGAAATAAATAATAATGAAGAATTTTTCTTCTAACAGTTATTGTTCATTCAACGCATAATTCGACAACAGGAAAAAAATATTTTCGCCTACCATACACTGCAGGGTGTAACAGAAAGAACTGACTAATGAAATACTCGTAACTTTTGTTGTAATCAATATTTCAAAAATTTTTTTTATAAAATGTATAGACACTTTATCTATATTTAAAGTACCTATAACCATTTTTATTTTTATTTTGAAAAAATAAAAAAAATTTAAATTCAATTCAATCTTGTTTTGGAAAAATTTAAAATAGCCAATTTGTAAAACTGTTAATAAAAAAAAATGTTGGTTTTAAAAACATTTTTCTAAGTAAAGTGGTTTATATTCTTCAATTTTTTAAAATATCAATATTTTTTGGAATAAATATTTTTGAACCGTAATTACATTTTTCAAAATATTATTTTTGGGAATTTTCAAACATGAGTAAATATTAAGTTACTTACTATCTATATCATTTTCAAAATCGTTTTCATACGTTAAATTGTTATCAATTTTCTATTTTTATTTGTCAGATGTGTCTGTTACACCGTGTATATTCATACGCGTATATTATACCTGTGTACATGATATTCGTACCGGCCGAAAAAAACCTTGCGCGGTGGAGGTCTAAGTTTTTTATTTTTTTTTTTATACCAGAAATTTACGTTCTACAAAAACTGACGTTGGACGTAAACCCGATAGGACCGTTTGTAGTCGAAACGCGTTCGGCGTCTGCACGCTATATGCGCGCACTTTGTGTGTACGCCAGCTGTACCTACCTATTATAATATTCTGTCAAGACGGGCCTTAAAATATATATTATTATTATTTCAATACGACTTGGTGTATGGGTAAGCACACATTACGTCTCTGTCAAAATCGTTATTTCTACCTCGAGACGAGAATCATGCTCTCGCATAGTACCCACCTACCCATATACCGTGTCTGAACGTCACGCGACCAAATGATCGCGGCCTCTCGTTATTATTGCTTTCTATGTATAATAATATTATCTTCACGAGGTGTATATACCGTACAGGGTGATCCACCTAGTATGCTCGGCCCCTTCCACCCTTTTCCTCCGTTTATTCATATTCTGATTTTTAGAATTTGGAATTTTCGAGTAGGCATACTTAAAGGTCATATTTTTATAAGCACTACGGTTTTTGTATCATAATTCAGGAGTGCAGCCCATGTGGTGGTACAAACTTTTGTTTTTCAAATGAGAACCTTAAAAATGGTCTTACAAAAGCACGAAATCTATGTAATAATAATATCTTATCTACTTTACAAATTATAAAATCTAAGTATAAATAAATAATTTTCACCTATTACATGGACTATTATTCTAAATAGGTACCTATAATAAGTAATAATTAATGTCTCGGAAATATGATTCGTTTAAATTTAAATTTAGATACGTCATCAGAATTTCCAAAAAACCACCTGTTAAATATTTTACAGTACAAAAGGGCGGTTTCCGGCTCTCCTTAATTAATAGTATATAAAAATCTAAGCAATTGAAAATATATGGCATTTCAGTGTTCCTATCTACTTAACAATAATTCCAAAATCAAGATTGGAATCAACGCGTTATGAAAACACAAAAAAGGGTCGAGCACGCTTGGTGAATCACTCTGTATAATATCGAACGATGTTTTCGGTCGGCGTTTGTCGGTGATCTATAAGCGAACGAAAATCATTTTCCTATTTAAAATAATTGAGGCATTATGACGAATTATAGACGTCAGTGTTATTATAATGCACGGTATGCGATTCGGTGCAGTACCTATTTAGGTTTATACGATCTATATAATAAACTCAAAAAATATAATATTATAATATAAACGTATTATGGGTAATAATCACGGACACGATCGTTTCGTGCCCACACGCAAGTCTGAGGGGGGCCTCCAAAATCCACCGAGAGAGTATAACCATATAGTCGGGTCGATGATGATGTGAGTACGACAGATATTAATAATGTGACGATTGGTGGACGTTGTCTATAATGATTCTTTTGCGATAATACCTACGTCATATTATTATTATGTGGGTACAATCGTTGAGTGAATCGTCATTAATTTGTATTATGATATTCGTAACAAGACGTGTTCATTGTTGTAGGTTTCCCATATTTTGAAATAAAACCAACTGCAAGGTGTGCCTCAATAATTAATGTTATTTTTTTTACATATTTTGCATTTAAGTGACCAACGGGTTTCATTGTTAATGTAGGTAAAAATTTCATTTGCTTATTGTACACAAACCACAGATTGTAAATATTCTTTTTTTAATTAAAAAAAAAAAGTGACCAACAGAACAGTAATATTATAATATTATGTCGTTGGTCTATCGACCCCGAAAATATTATTATGGTTATTACGAAAAAGGCCGTTTCGAGCGCAATCTGTAAACTATACCTCGTCGTTATTATACCTATATCATCGTCATCGTCGTGTCTAAGCCCTTATAGCGGAGTCGGAGTTGTTTTCTTCGGCTTCCGTAAACTTATAATTTGCGGTTCGTCTTTCGCATTATCTTACAGGTCTATTACACGAGTTCACCACAGTGAATTTCTATATATCGAACGAACACCGAATTCCGAGTGCCTATATTATATAATGTTATTATAATGTATAATATTATTATCCACTGCGAAATGCGTTCCCCGTGGCTGTCTGGACCTCGCGAGCGTGTCGGAATTCTCGATAAATTTGATCTGCGGATTCTATAGAGCCGAACAGTTGCGCAGTGTTATCCGATGCCCGCAAATAATGTAAAATTAATCTCGTCTATTATTATTTTTTTGTTGCCATTTTAGTGGTCGTGACAGCGTTAAAAACGTGGGTCTATACGCGCGCCTTCCGTCCGCAGCGATCTCGTAAAACGCGATAAATTGTAATCGTCATTCGATTTTGTTATAATATTTATATATATTTTATATTATGTGTCTTAACGATGGCGGCTATAATATCAAAATCTATTCCGATATTTTATACCATTTATGACGTCGTGGTCAACAATTTAAATCCTACTAGATTATTAAATGCGAATAAAAATCTCTCTATGATTACCTTTACAAAAAGATAATGCGTGTTTTTTGATAAATTTATATTGTCCATTACTGTAAAAATAAGTAGCAATGCGTAATAATAACATTGTGAATTCGTATCAAAATACCGGCCGTATTACCCGGGGTACCTTATATTACAATACATTCGATGAAAACTTAAGATGGAATTTACATATAATATTTTAGATAATATACTTACAGTGTTATGCGTCTATCTATATGGCAGTATAATATACATTCTATAAACTTGAAGATTTTTTCCAATTATAATTAGTCAAAATCAGTGGCGGATTCAGGATTTAATTTTTTTTGGGAGGGGGGGGGGGCATAGTCCAAAACGCAAATCTTAAATTTTTTCAGTAATTAACAAATACTTACAAATAGACAATAATTTTAAATGTGTATTTTTTTTTATTTGTTAAAGATTATATTATTTAAATTATAATAATATTGTAAAAAATTTATAACGATAAAGATAATTGTAATTTCCTAGGATTAGATTTTGAAAATATATCTAACACTTCTTCAGGTGTTACATTAATTTGTTTATAACTGATTTTGATGAAGGCAAAATTTCATTTATTTTTTTTATTAAAAATTTAAATTACTAACATTTTAAAACGATAATGGCAATATAGAAATGGATTAGTGAGAATCGTGTGACAAATAAAATAAGATAAGATAGCGATGAGATGGCCAGTAGGAACGTTACATGGCAAAAATAGCCGGTCTGTCGTCTACGTTATAAAGGCGAAATGCCTTTATACCCACATAATAAAAGTAATAGTAATATGTTTGGGAGAATTTCTTATATAATAATAATATTTCTTAAATTATAATATAATGTGTTTGAGCGAAACAATATAAAAGATAAAATTATAAAAATTAATAATAAAAAATAATAAAACCTAACTTTTGCCAATGGGGGGAGGGGGCGAGGCCCTTCGGCCCCCCCTTAAATCCCGCCACTGGTCAAAATAAATATTTATCATTATATTAGGCGGTTTTTCAATATGTCATTTGAGTTTGCGGAGGCCTAAAAGCTATAAAACATCTGTAACTTCAACCGAATAAAATTATTAAGAATTAAGATAGGTAGGACAGATAGATTTGTCTTATAACAAACACAGTTTGGAAGAATCTACATCACAATACTTATAATGATTTTAAGGTTTGTCCAACAACATCAGTTTATACAAAATATGCAATTTTTGGGTGATACAAAAAATCAAAAACTCGTAGCGTAGATGACTTTGAGAAAATTTTGAAGAGTGTGGCGTGTGATGGTAAAAACGAATTATACTTTCACTTATTTCGGTCAAAGATTTGTGAATAATCTATTGGTCCAAATATCTACAACTTCATAAATATAGATTTGAAAAAAAAGATGATACAAAGGGCTAAAAATGCAAAACAAATAAATATTGTAAATAACGGGTCATTACTGAATATAGAACAAGACGTTTTTATATTATATTTACTACTAATGTAATTAGGTAATGTATATTAAAAATTATAATAATAGACACTAAAGTAGGCAGTTATGTTATAAATCATCATTAGTTGTAATCTGAATGTTGTAAATCGATAAATAATTAATAGCGTATATAGTATATAGTAATATACTAAATGTGTTACGTTTTTATAATCTTGTTATCGCAAGATTTGTATTTTTTTGATTTCATTTAATAAAAAATAATATTATCAAATATCAATAAATTATCATGTACTCAAGCCGTGGAAAAAATGTAAAATGCAATTAAAATGTAATAAAATTGTTATGATGTAACTACTCGATCGGCGCTGTGTTCTATATATTATATAATATTATACGTTTTGCTTTTAAAGGACGGACAAAATTCTCAGAAGTGAAAATCACACCACCTGCGGATTCACACAGCGCCGCAGCATAATATAATATCGACGTGAATCACGTGCACCAAATAAATTCGATAAATTTCATTCAATGTTTTATTGCGGGTCAAAACGGTCAAGTATATTTCTGTAAACGGAAATATCTCAATATTATAATGATATTATATATTATTATCATACGTCATAACTCTAATTGGCTGCAACCAAATTGGTTCCCGATAAACGCTTTCGACAGAGGCGAAACGCGATCGAATAGTATTTTTTTATAATACAATATATTAATATTTCTCATCATTATGTGCGGGTATGTATATGAAAAACAACGAAATATATCATAAAATATAATATATCGTGACCTATTTTGACCAATTTTGAACCCAAAACATAATTTTTTACCATGCCTGCATAATAATAACATGTAGACAGTCCCAAGTCTGTTTATAAGTCGGGAAGGAAAATTGAAAATGGTTTTTAAATAATCTGGGAACCGGTTCGGATGCAGGTACCCTTCGTACATATAACGACCCGCGGGAACCGACTCGCACCAATTATACGCAGTCTATTATATAGTTATAATATATTGTAATATGAACGGTGGTCGTGATGAGTGTTATTAGCGCTCATCGTCGGTGCCTGTTTTTCCGCGATGCGCATAATTAAATAATAATAATAATGTTTAAAATACAATTAAAAAAAAAAAAAAAATTGCAATTGTTTATCGTTCGCCGATATCTATCGGTCGGATACGTCGTCGTCGTATATATTACGTCGATAATATATTATAATATCGTACATTCGTACCATTAAACTGCAGTTTAAACCGTGCACGTAATTATTATTATAATATCGTTTTATCACATTTTTATTCGCCAAACGAAAATATAATAACAATAACGAAGCCAATAATATGCGCTACACCAAACCGTTAATTTGTATGAATTATTTTTATATTCCCTCGAACGCTATACGATATTATAATTAGGTACCTGCCTACCTGCAGCCTACCTTATTGTGAGATACGTCGTTAGTCGTCGTCGTAGTCGTCGCGGGGAATAACGACTGTTGCTGCAATAACTTTTTTATGTCCTATATGCGCGTCGACGTGATGCTTACAAACACAATAATATAATATTATATGGAATACTACCACCGACCGAAGGACAGAAACCATTGGCGATAAAAAAAATTGCCTATTAAAAAAAGAAATGTACAATCGGAAGCGGGCTTAAACGACATTACGTGTGGGTAACTTACTATACGACGATAGTGTTGTTGCTTGAACGCGAGCGCAATATAATAATAATAATATTATGTAAGAAGGATTTTTATTTTGCACAAACGTCACGTTCCCGCGTTTGCACAGTAAAGCGGAGTTTTTAGTTCACACGTGCATAAGAGATATTGTGTTATAATATTATTACTGTGCCGCCGTGTCGTTACGGTTTTTTTTTTCATTTTTATACTATAATTAAATTAACAATATAATTACCTAAATAATATTATATAGGTAATTATTGTTAATCTAGGTGTGTTTTGCATTTGGCGTTTTACACGTTTGTTACACTCTAACCGGACATTTCTGTCGCGGGCTATTGAAATAATAATATTAGTCATCCGCCCAAACGCCGCGATTTTCTAATTTTTACTACCCGTATAATATTTTTATATTAAAAATGCAATCGTTCGAGAATTTCGGAAAAGTGATGATATTTTCGTTTATTAATATTATAATATACTCAAGCGACACAAGCTATTATTATATTTATACTAACACTTAAGTACGGAATTCCCACCAAGCACATTACCTATATCGTTATAATATTATTTTTATGTTCGAGTTTTATTGAGACATCACCGACGAACACTTTTTACAGGTCGGATTAGACTCAGATTTTAAAAAACCCGTTTTCAGGAGTTGCAATAGACTTATACTCAATATCACACTTTTTGAGATTTAAAAAAATATATTTCCAGCAACAATATTAAAGACTCTTCAAAGTTAAGAAGAGTTCAATGTAATCTAAATAATATTTAACTCCTTCATACCCCCCCAAAAAAATGACTAAAATCTGACAATTTTACGAAGCGAGAATGTCTTTTACTGTAAAGTCGTTTTTGATCGTTGAAAATATGATTTTCTTTTCTTTTTCCGTATTGTGTGGCTTCCGGGCCACGCAACTAGACATTGCCTAAGTTGTGCCCCTTGCCCCTTAATCAATAGAATCAATAGTAGTGGATAGTAGTCAATAGTAGACAGCATCAACATAGGTTGTTCAGGTCAGGGGCGGGAGTGAAAAACTGTGAATCCCATAGATTTGGGTGAATATTGGGCCTAGGTCAATTGAGTCCGAAAAACTTTAACTACCTAGCACGTTAATTGAGTCCCGAGTTATAACATAATTTAATTTTCGAAAAAACAATTTATAAATAACTATGATATTCATAAAGAGGAAAAGTCTCTACAGTCAATGTGTACTGTGTATTCACCAATTAGTGATTTCGGTTACTGATTTGCCGATTTTTCGATAGTGTTTGGAATGACCGTACTACCACTAAAAGATCACACTAAATAACCCGTTTATTAAAAATAGAAAAATAATTTTTTTGAGACAAGAAATGGTAAAATATGAAAATAAAAACATATCAAATACATTTTTACTCTGTACATAATAAAAAACATATGGTAATAAAATAAAAGATTTGACTTGAATTCGTATATTATTTATATAATAATATATACTTAATTGTGATTTTTATGTACAACATTGTGAATTAAAATAATTATTAAAAAACGAAAAAACCAAATTTTTAACTTCGTGTGTCAACAAGCATAGTCGTAAGCCTGTAAAAGTTAGAAGGAAAATGTGCCTTTTGGGAATCTCATCCATAAACCTTTTCAAACCCGGGACTCAATTTACCTCACAAAAAAGTCATTTTTTTGACAACATTTCTAAGCGGCGATATCGCATTACTTAACAAAATCGCTTCCAAGCGCATTATTATTAGTCTTGTCGTGCACTTCACATATATTTTTATGACGAGGTCGTTTTTTTAGTGTTCGATTCAAAACGTTTCTATAATCTGCGTATATTATTATATATATAACAATGACGATTATAGGTCATCGTTTCTCATCAGTCCGAAAATTGCGAGAGAAATTCAGCGGAGTATAATATGAAATAAGTGTTTTGTTGTATATTATATTATACTGTATATATAACTAAACCAACAGACTTGCACGCCGAGCACAATATAAACATGACGTACTACGCATAATATTACATTACGACACAATAATAATATTCACTTCGCGAATGCAGTGCGATTGTAATATATAATAACGCATAACACCCTACAATAAGTACCTACCTAATAACGACAACTATAAACATTATAGAGAAAACAAAAATCCGTCTCGCAGTTATCGAATAAGGGTTTTTATCGATCCAGCCGTCTTAATATCGACTCCGCCGGATACTCGTTATTTATTTCTATTTCCCCGACTGTTTAGTATAAACAATATAATCGATAAGTAATTTATAGGTACTTACTTACAAACTTACAGATTAGTTTACAAAACGTATATTATATATTATATTGGTGTATATCATCCGACGACTGTGTAGAACCCAAATATACATAATAATAATACATTATATTATATTATGGGCAAAAAAATAAAATACAATGTAAATTCGTTAAAATAATAAAACGATATGCGGCTCGACTAGTATGATATTTTGTTGTTTTTAGACCGCAAATTTTTCTGAATATTCGGCGGACCGATAGACGGCGGCGGCGGCGGAATCGACGTATGCAAAAAAGTTCGGCCGCGGAGTCGATCTAATATTATTACGATGCGACGCAATCGATAGAGATTTCTCACAGGCAAAAAGGTCATTTCGGTGCCAATTGATTGACGACGGCTCTTGGACATACGATTATAATATAATATTATTATTTAGAGGTAGGCATTACCTGCCAAAGATACGCGGTATATTATACGTTTGCAGACGCGTAGGTGGTCGTCGAAATCCAAACGGCGCGCAATTAACGTTCTGGTACGTTAAATTTTTTTTACTCTCTCCTACACGGGTGTAATTGGCCACTTTTCGTTACGCGTGTGTATATTATATATTATAGTTATACATCGCACATACCTATATTATACCTACCTATATACTATATGTATATAGTTATGATATGTTTCGTGTGCCGAAGATGGGCGAGTGCGCGGTGAGAGAGAGGCGTGCTCGGCAACATTTATCATAATAATATTATTATTATAAATCTGCGCGTGCACACCGGCGCTGCTAGTACCCAACTGTTATGTGTTGTAGATAGGTCAGTATTATGAGATCGCAACATCAATTGTGTTATGACTCGCTTAAATGTTTTAATATAATATATACCTCTAATGGGTTTACCCGCGCTCGGCGTCGGTCGTTTGAATTTCTCATGATGGTTTTCCTATTTCGAAACACGGTGTACGTACCATATTATAATATTAATATTATTAATATTATGCTAACGTAGGTGGAGGTACCTCACTCGAATGCCATTAAACATTCTGCAGAACACTGCAGCGTGAGACAGCGACGAGGTTTTGATAATAATAATACTATAATATTGTACAAGGTGATTGTTTTTATTTTATCCTTTTAACACACTCGTTTATCAAAGTTATGTAAAACAAAAATGATGCCTAAAACGTTAATAGGTTTCGAAAAAATTAGAAAACGAATATTTACCATTAAAATAATCACCTTGTACCTACATAAAAGTAGGTATATTAGGTACCTGCAGGTGTAGTATAGACATTGTTGGAGACGGAAGTTAATTTTTTTTGATAATTCAATTCGATCGCAAATAATCTTTCATCATTTTATGTAATTACATTATTTATAAATACATTTTTTTTAATTTAAAAAGTTACATTTTTTTTGTTGAAATAAAAGAGTAACTTTATTACAATTATTAAAGTTACTTTTTAATTTGATTTTCAAAAATATCACTGAAACTTAATAATGATATGTTGTCATTACATTAATTAACAACCTAATGACAATCATCAATATGAAATCATATTCAATATTAATTGTTCCAAAGGCAATAAATAACTGTTGAATGTTGAACATATTATTTTATTCTTTCTTTTTCAAATAACTGTGTATTTTCTAAATTACCTACTATTTTAAAATTAGGTATTACTTAATAAAAATAAATCTTTTTTGTCAAATACCTATTACCTACAATAATTTTACTGTCAGAAAACCGTAGGTACCTATATCAGACATTTACATAATAATGTGTTGTATCAATTGGTTTTTAAAATATATTTAAAAAAAATAAATCATCGATTAAATTAGTAATTTCTTTAGGTACCTACACAAATGCAATTTTAATTGAGTCTGAATTACTTACAGTAAAATGTAATTAAATTACCATCGAAATACTTAAAAAGTAATATTGTTACAGTAACCAATAATTTAATAACTCCGCAACACTGATAGTAACCATCGTATTTTTTTAATAAACGAATAAAACGCGATATAAATACGTCGAGTTCTGGTCACGGTGATCGTTCGGGGCGTAATATCGTCGGAAATATAATATTATTATTGAGATCGATTTAATATTATCTGACGACAAGCGTAGATGGGTACAGTACAACTATTATTGCACTTAGACTTAACCGGCAATGAATAATAACGTGTAAGGTACATGCACGTATATTATTGTAATGTAAAATATTATTATTATTACGGATGGACGGACGTTTGTACTCGCTATTGACACAGGTTTTTTTTAACCTTACCTACGTTTTTATATTTTTACAATTTTTTTGCATTTTTGTGTAATCCAAAAAACGGTTTCTTCGACGCGAGACACAATAATAATAGGTAACTTACACAATGATTTCTCAAATATTATTAACTATTATCATAATTTCAACCGTTACGCCTTTCCTTTGCTTCAGCGTCGCCGCCGCCGCCGACGATAACGACCAATAATTAGGCGCAGTAGGACGTAACATTTAAAAAAAATCGTTGTTATGTACTCTATAAAAATAAAATTTAATATACCCATATAGTGTGTGTTAGTGATGTAAGATAACCCCAACGGTCGCATCAATAAAACGTGTCAATCGACTTTTCGATTTCGGCAACCGCCTACTATATTATTATATTATTCAAATTATAATTATTTCCATTCGATATAATATTGACATTATCATTATTTATATAATTTACAACTTGACGGCGCGGCGGCGGCGGACGTTCCGTTTTAGATTCGTTGACGTGTGAAAAACGATTTTATTTGGAATGCAACGATTTAAAGCAATCGGAAACGCGATTTGCCACCCCCCATAATATTTATATTGCTTAATTTATTATTATTGATTTTTGAATTCTCGCTATGCACAGATCACCATTGCCGGATTTAAGGGAGGACTATTATAGGGGCCGTCCCATATGGGTTATTAACCGTGTTAGCATAATATTATGGTTGCGACTTCAAAGCTTATGAGTAACTTATAGGTATTATAGGTAACAAAATTAAAAAACGAATGTAAAGGTTTATTATTTATTTTATTGAATCATATTCGCTTTGATACGTATAATAAATAACTACTTTATACTCTGTATGTATGAGTCAACCGCAGTGGTAGTCAAACGGTTGGGGGGAGGGGGTAACGAACGAGGAGGATAGATCACGTCCCCCACGACCTTTCAATATTTATAATAATGTAAATTACACTTTTAATGATCAAATAGTACATGTTAAACGATCAGCCCTCCCTCGTGACAAAATCATTTGATTACCGCTGGTCAGCCGAAAGCGTGTAACATCTTATCGTATAGCCAATTAGACTGACGTGACATGACATCATTAACAATATAAAATCCGATTATATAATACGAGTATGTACTTATCACTATAATAAGTGTGTTATTTTTATAAATTGTATGTATTCAATATTGTTTTAAAAAAATTTTGCCTTACGCAAAAAAAAAACAACAAAATCTTAGATCCGCCACTTTGCGAGAACTCCGAGTTGTATAAATATTGAACATATATAGTTTTAATCGTGTACGACAGGTATAATAGGTGGTAGGTAGGTTTAGGCACCACTATACGGCTATCTGTAACTGTCTATATAGTGTCCATATAAAATATTATTTTTATGGTGCCGTCACAAT
Source organism: Neotoxoptera formosana (assembly GCA_022818045.1). Lineage (NCBI taxonomy): Eukaryota > Metazoa > Arthropoda > Insecta > Hemiptera > Aphididae > Neotoxoptera > Neotoxoptera formosana. The sequence continues at coordinate 13,502,362 of CM040635.1, forward strand.
ATTGAACATATAACTGTATTGTGTATTATTATTATCATTATCATTATCGGCGAGAAAACAAAACGGTCGGTCGAACTGCTGTTCGTGTCGAAAAAGGCGAGAAAACCGAGAGAAAAACGTCGCACGCGTTCGCGAAAGGAAGAAAGAACGGGCCGAGGAGAAAGAGCGAGAATAATAATAAAAAAATAAAAAATATCAATCTCACACCGACGGCGGCGGCGCGGTGATAGCCTAAAATCACAATGGGTCCAATAATATATTTCCAAGGATAGTCGTCGTCGTCGTCGTCGTCGTTATAACATATATAATAGTATGTGTACAGTTTATTATGTGCGCGCGTATATAAATTATTATCGTCGTACAGGTACGAAATATCATATATTACGAAACGAGGTTAACCTTGTTTCGCCGGTGGAGGCCGGTTTTTTTTCGGGCCATTGTTTTCTAAATAAGATTGCGGTTTCTTTATGTACCTCTGACACACACACACACTCTCTCTCTCTCTCTCTCTCTCGCGCGGATACCCCTCCGACAACCACCCTTTTCCGCGCCGCAATGTGTTAATATTTAGGAAATGTCGTGACCTAGGTCGGTTCGGTTGGGTTTCGTCTACGCGCGTAATAATATTCACGGCATACCGACGAATGTTTAAGTAGGTAGATAGGTATACCAAACCTAACCTACCTACGCTGTCCACGCAATACGCGTGTATATGAAAATCACAATTCGCAAAAATCGTAGTTTAGGTACCGCTGCTGTTATACCTATATTATAATATAGGCGTATATTTTTATTATTGTTACTAATATCGTGCGATATATATTATATTATATCGCAACAGAATATTACGTTACGTTTTGACGCTGGAAAACACTGTTCGAATATAAAATATCGATAAAGTATTATATAGTGTTGCATTTCATTGCATATATTATACTACATTGCCTAGGTGCGAAATTATACGCCACTGCAGTGACGCGCGTTATCTCGTCGCGCGTCGTCGTTTTACCGACACCTGTTGTGTTTCAACGCATTATTGTAAGCCTTGCTTATTTTAAATGTTTTGTATTCGATCGTTTTTAGTCGTAAACAGTTTTCTTTTTCGATACAAATATCCGAGACGAAATTCACATGGCAGTGAAATCTATACCGGGGACCCAATTTAGGTATAGGTAGCGATGAAATACAACTGCAGGGACTCAATTCATCTAGCTCAGTGTTTCCCAAAGTGGGCGATATCACCCCCTTGGGGGCGCTAGAGCTATCCAGGGGGGCAGTGGGAGTTACAAACTTCATTGGGGAGGCATTTCATTACAAAAAGGGGGCCTTGACAGTTTCATCTGTCGTTATCGCAATAACAGAAACAACGTACGTTTTTTCATTTGTACCTATACATTATACATATTTATAAACAATGAATTTAATTTTTCATTGCATACTTTTGTAACAATATTTTTTTTAAGGGGGCGTCTGTCAAATTTTTTTTTGGAAGTGGGTGGTACAGATAATAAGTTTAGGAACCTCTGATCTAGCTCCCAGCAGTGGTAGTTTTGATAAAACATCAAGGGAGCGATTTTCAATTTGTTGGGCTCCCACACCCGAGTTTGTACATCTATCGTGAAAATAATATCACTCACAGGACATAACAGTCAAGAAAAAGATCAAGTGGGGTTAACGCCCCATCGCCACATCGCCCCCCCCTAAAAACCACCACTCCCAGCGCATTATAAACATATATTTTTTCACGCGCAATTCATACTTTACCCGAACAATAATTTTGAGGTACCAGAAAGGTTATACATCGATTGCGCCGAACGATATTGATGAGGTATTATACCCATTGGCGTATACATCATTGTTTGTGCCGACGTTGCATTTACGTTTGGTTAGGTTTATATGCGATAAAATAATTATCCAAGTACGTACAAACATAATGCATTAAAATTAATGGTATTCAAAATGAAAATAACATGAAAAATAATAAGTATAAAGAACAAACGTTGAAGATAATATTTCAAGATATGAAAACTGCACTAATAATAATATTATATTCTAATATGCAAAGTCAGTATTTTAATGCTTTTTAAGTTACCATTGCACAAAATGAAACCATGTTTATCTCAAGGTAAATATTAGTATACTATTTTATCATTTAATTTTTATCAAAACTAACTAAATAGTTTGTTAACATATTTTATTATAGGTGCGATGAATCAAAGAAAACAATCAAACCAATGTTCAACAATTTAGTGAGCCTAACTTTTATCGTGGACGATATTATGACGTGTAAATATATTTTATGTCTTAAAATATTATGCTTAATTTTGAGATAAACCTAGCGGCGCAAAAGTATGTAAGTACATAATATTCCTGAAGTCTAAGAAAATCACTTGCAGACAATCACTGGTCTTAAAGACACGTCAAGTAAGACTAGCAAAGGACTGTTAAAAAATGCAGTTTTTGATGTTTTGCAAAGCCGTTTTAATAATAATGGTGTTCGATTCCCGGTATAATTATCATTTCGTTTTAATTTCTTTTTGTTTTTATCACTCACCGAGACCATTATTATCGTCTCGTTCAGTCTGTCACAGAGTTATGACGTGACAGACGCACACGGATAATATAATACTCGCCCCTCGCGTATAATTCGTATACGCTCGAGTAGGTCAAGAACAATATCGATCAGACATAAAAATATTATATCCGACAATTTAGTATTTTTTTCCGAGCTAATCGCGCTGTAAAAATCGCAATGACCTATGACATAGTATTATAATTTAAAATCATATGTAATATACGAAAGTAGGCGATAAAAATCCGGCGATTAAAACGAGTATAGATTTTTAAGAAAACATATTATTTTCTTGCGCGTAAATTATTTTCGAGTGAACAAAGTCGTTAACGAGTAGTTTTAGTGAGAAGAAACACGCCAAACGTTAATAGCTATTGTTTAACTGCAGTACAACAACTGTATACCTATTATTATATTATAATATAGCGATAGGGACATAATATAATATAATATAATATTATGTACATGGGAAAGTATTCGTTTATTATACGCAAACCGTCAATATTGTCATAATATTTTTATCGTTACAACTCGAATATAATATATTATAGTCTAAAGATATACAACTATTATAGTTTACTTTCACTGCCAAACATTTTTTTATGTGCAAGCCAGAACGCGAATGGAGAAGCGATTACATAATATAATAATGAACTTCAAATCCAATTCCAGCGCTATAGTAGTTATTAAGGGGTTCGCAGAGAGGAAATTGCGATGTCGGCCAACAAGAAAACAAGGATCTTTAATCAGACGGGTGATCGAGAAAGAACTCATGATATTCTATAGGAAATGGATATGGGTGGGCAAACCAACTGCCGAATACGCAATGTATGGAAATATTATGCTAATTTTTTAACTTCCAGTTTTTTTAATATAACTTATATTTAATGTTTAGAAAAGTCAAAATCAAACTAGTGTTGACGTCAAATTCAAATATGTTTTCACGTTTCTTACGAGAGCAAAATGTTTTCTATTTCCAACATGTTGCTCTTGTAAGAACACACTTAAATTCCTACGATATTGTATAGTACGCGTGTGTGTTGGAAAATGGCAGAAAATCACCAATTTAAATCTATATTTAGACAAAACACGCCACTAATGTTATCACGAAATATAAATGGATCACAAATAAATAATTATATAATTGATAATTTAATAATATTTTTTGATTAGTGATGAACGTTTGATAAAATTGTTAATTATTATTGATAACATATTTTGTCGGTCTAAAGTATTATCTGCGTATTTTAATAAAACTGCTATAATATTTTATAAAGTTTTAAACACGATGTAGTCACCATGGTTTTAAATGGACCATATACAAAATATCAAATAAATCTGTTAAAAAAAGTTCTAGGAGCTCCCCTCCGGCGATGGCAAGTCGCTCTCTCAACATAAAACCTCCCTTCCTTCTATATAACTTACGGTTATGATTTCCGCACGACAACCTCTTTTTCACAAGATAAATGATAATGTTTGAATATTTTTTTAAAAATGCCGATATTATAATAATATAGTTTATTGCTTCGCAGTGATATCGATAAAGATACTTTTTAAAAAGTATTCAAGTACAGACACAGATACTTAATTCGAAAAGTATTTAAAATACGTTATATTTGAATACTCATAAAAAATGGGTATATAACTTTAGTTTACTCATCTGCTTTCTTTGACAAGAACTTGTCGGCTGGGTAATAAGTCTGCACGCATATACGAAAAGAGAATATATTATTATATACGACTATTACATTTTATTTTCCGTATTCGTTTTTATACTCAAAAGCGATTAAATCGAAAATATTCAAACTAAAAGTAAAAAGTATTTGAAAATTAGTATCTGATATTTTTGACTACAGCTGATCATTGAAAAAGTATTCAAAGTGCTTTGTTCGCAATGAGTACTTTTTCAATAGTATTTAAAATGCGTACCTCCTGTTCGAGTATTTAAAAAAGTATTTGAATACTTTTACTCGAGTACCTATTATAATATAGAGGCACTCAATAAGACTGCGCGTGTTCACAGTGGTGCACAAAATAAACAATTATGCACAATATAATATGCAATAATATTATTATAATTAATAATATATGGTTCAATATAATATTGTCGTCCGTCGAACCCGTCGTCTTGTAGCGGTAAATAACTATAATAAATTATTTTCATATTATATCGTTAAAAATACAAGACCCGTGTGTACCTATGTGTAAAACAACATTATTTATATTATATTATACTCATTCGTTTTTATTCAGTTCTCACAATAAATTATCGCCGTTCGACACGGCGGCTTGCACATATATATATATATACACCAAACGAATTCTATATAATACTACACATTAAATATTAAAATAATAATTTATGTAGTAAAACAATTATGACCATCGTTCGGCAATACAATGTAGGACGATTCGACGCCGCCGCCGCCAGACACGAGTTCAAAGTCGACGGCGTAACAAGTACGTGTTATATTATTATTATTATTATTTGTTTTACAGCTGATGCGGTAGGTACGTCGTCTTCGTCGTCGTCTAGGCCTTATAATATACCCGTATTATATCGGAACAATAATAATAATAATATAACTGACGCGTATTGCGCGTACTTACTACGTATACACTATATTATAAACTTATATAATACCCAAACAAATTATGCGTACCGTGTACCATTATCTCATTATTATCACAATGTAATATATTATAATATCAGCTCGGACTCCGACAGGTTTCCGTCGGCCGTCCTTCTGCTGGAATGACATATTATTATTATTATTATCGTCATCGCATAATGCCGCAGTGTTTGGTTAGCACGCGCGCGAGCACCACATGTGCCCCTGGACGCGACGATGACGACGGCGATAACAATATAATAATATTACGATAATGACGACGACGATAATAATGGATTGGACGTGTTCGTTGTGTACGGTTGTCAAAAAGTCGACGGGCGTGCGATCCGTTGTGAACGACGCGCCACGCTCTGCCGCCGACCGCGACACCGATACTGCGGCGGCAACAGCAGCGGCGGCGGCGGCGGCGGCTAACCCCTTCGACGGCGAAGACGATGCGATTTGTCTGTCAAAATAAATTGTCGGTTCACTGGCGCTCGTGTTTTAACGGTCTCGCGGCCCGATTGTCATTGTTTTGTGTTGTTATAATATGTGACGATGGCATGCCGTATAAGGGTGAGGGGGGGGGGCGGCGACAGAGTGGCCTGGGGGGCGGGTTAGTCGTGCTATGTGTGTGCATTATTATAATAGGTATATACTAAAATATAGTTGTGACATAAAACCTACGAGTAACCAAATATTTACCTACTTTTTAGTATTTTTTGCAGCAGGAGTAACTCCTACTAATATATTTTTGAAATCGCGAACTTAAAAGTACGTAAGTACACTTTAATATTATTGTATAGTAGTATCATAAAGTAAAATTATTTTACACCAAAAAACAGTGAACAGGAATATTATCAAACCAGAGCATATTGCAACTATATATACCATTTGACCACCCCCGTCCACAGCTTATTTAGTCGACGTTATTTTTTCTCAATAGTTTAATTAATATTATCATTATAAACGATTTTATCGCACCCACCTACTAAATATATTGTCCGCGGTACACACCCGCACCTACCCATTTTTATTTCACGACCAATTGCCTCAAATAAACCTACTTCAGCACGCTTTTACCATAGGTATCATACACATTTGCGCAAAAAATAATTTTATTCTACACATTCAAATATAGTTATAATATTATCTTCTAATGACATAAAATGTATTCACTATATCATTAAAATTATAAAATGTTGTTTAGTTTATTTGTTTGTTGTGTTAAAAGGAAATAGTAATTATAATTGACAAAGTAATGAAGTTTTGGAATTGATAACCACGCCAGGACCTCAACAAGTATGCACTTTAAAGTTATAACTTTAGACAGTGTTGTATATGACGAACAACATTGTTTTGTGCAATTTTATATGCAATTACGAAAATTAGGTAGGGCTAAGTCAGGTTCCCTTTAAAAATTAAATTTCCTTTCATGGAAACTGAAACGTTTTACCGTTAAAATCATAGGCTCAACTAGGCCTAAATTTTAGAGGGTGCTAAAATTAGGTATACACCTACCTGCCTATTTCAACAACCCACATTTATTTTGTTTTTTTGATATTTGAAACATGCTTTTCAATACTAATTATCAGAAAACCGTTGCTTTAACATACTTGTACTCAACCAATTTTTAATTTGTTGCATACTTGAATGACTGCGTTCAGATGTTACAGAACTTATTGGAATTGTAACTGCAACTGTTTTTGGTATTCTATAACAGAGGGCAGGTAGTGCTTAATTAAAGCTTGGGAGTGCTCGGGGGTGTCTCCCTAATTGGGCCTATAATTAAAATAATACGTTCTTTAAACATCGAATAGTAAAAACTATTCGACGATGTAAATATTATTATATTCAAATATAACGGTGCTGAAAATCATGTAATCAATTTTCAACTTTCTAAGTACACATTTTTTCACTTAATAATAACGTTACTGAATTTAAATATTAATACGCGTAGGTAAGTAAGAAAGGGTCTCAGTGGAAACGGGTAAAAGTAGTTATCTAATTTGGCATGTCGGAAGAGCGGGAAAGGACACTATTTTTGGGTGGAAACAGGTCACATAAAAATATGTGTGTGTGTGTGGTACATATTATTATTTCATCTTCCTGCGTGTACATATAAATATTAAATATGTCGTGTGGCCATCATAACGATGACGTATAATAGTCAACAGACGTGCATCGAAGACGTAATGCGTGTATGCTGTGTAGGCCGCGCAGGAGTTGCTCTCGTCGGGGAATGAGACGATCGTTGGAGGCGGCGGCGGCGGCGGCGGAGGAGGTGGTGGCATGGGGTTGGGGTCGATGACTGAACGCGTGTGCCCGCCCGCCCGTCGAGAGTATAATATACGTTTGGTTTGATATTTTTAAAAGGTCTCGAGACGGACTGTTATACCGCTGCTGCAGCAGGATTGGATAACATCATTCGGCAGAGGAGTGACGGCGGCGCGCGGCCGCGGCAAAAGTGTCACTAATACACGCGCGCACATCGCATACCGCGACGTTGTGTTACTGAATATAATGAGTGCAGCGCGGAATGAAATTAATGTCAACAGACTAGAAATAACCGTCGACGACGACGAAAAACACTATCGGCAGTAAGGTACGATATATATACGTATACAGGACGATTCACCGAGCACGCTAACCCCCCTTTTCCCTCCAAAATTCAGTTATTCAAAACCAGCGAATCGAGGAATTTTGAAATACACAAACAGACCATATTTTCAAATTCTTAAAATTATTTGTACTACTCTTAAGCAGACACAAACGTTTTTTTATTTTAAAATAAACACTATGGTACAATAAATTATAAAGCGAATCATTTTTCTGAGAAATTTGACGCACGGAAATCAAAATTCCAACCACTTGTTTTTGATAATAGAAAGAGAAAGAGCTTAGAAGGTATATGGGCCAGGATTGTTCGAAAATTATATTTATAATAATCTATCGAGTTTCTAAAATCGGTCTAAATATAACAAATATTAGATCCAATATCACATCTATTTTTTAATTTTGTAAAACCATCTTTAACGACTATAATTATTATTAGCCTTGGGTAATTCAAACATAGTTATAATAGAGAATAATATACACGTACAAATAATATTTTGAATTTTGTACATCAACATTTTCACAGTTTTAACAATTCACAGTACAAAATAGGGTTATGATTTGGAGAACAAAAATTGTGTATAGACACGGGACACTCTTTATTCATTAATAGGTACAAAAAACCTCAACAGTTTTAAACTATAATAATCTTTAAGTATATTTAAAAGTTTCAAACATTAGAATTTGAATGAATAAAGGAAAAAAATTAGAGGGCGAAGCTTACCCGGTGAGCAAACTTGGAAAATTGTCCCGTATAAGCAGTGAATCCCCGGGAACATATGGAACTAATTCATTTTTGAGAAAGAACATATAAGTTGTGATAATGATCGTATAGGAAAAATGTAAAACCACGGGTTCTTGAACTTATATTAAACATAATATAAAAAACATGATTTAAAAATGTATTTTTATTTGCCGAGACACACACGTCGATTGCAGCCCCGCTGGCAGGTTCCACGATCAAAAAATATAATCGCCACGTATTATGACTTACTATATTATAATATTCTCGCGGTCAAAGTCGTATATTGCCGTCCTGCAATAGACTTGTTTGCAACTAAGCGCGTTTGAGTTTTCACCGCCGAAAACGGTTTGACACGTCTTATATTATACACGATAATATTATAGGCACACTACGTATAGACGTCCATCATGCCCACCGTGTCTTATCTGTCCGCACATAATAATATATTATATCACCTCGTGATTATAATATTATATAGACGGATGTGATATATATACGACACGTCAACACGTGCTTTTACCGCCAAAAACCGCCGCCAAATCGGGACAATCGTAGTGCGTATTATAAATTATTATCGGGGCTCGAACATTAAATTGTAGAGCGCGATTGAGTGTCTTTATTTTTAGCTCATTAGATGTATCGCTACACGGGGGTGTCGTGACATTACGAACGGAAAAACGATAGATTTCATTGTATTTTTGGGATTAATTTTAAGAGAGCTTGAAACCTACGAATTTTTGCACAAAATATTGTGCCACAAGAAAAATTCTTAACACGGTCGGAATTTATAATTTTTTTTTTATTTGAAAGAATACCAAGACTTTTTGCAGCAGGTTGAACCAGAAACCGATTTCAAAACCTCCGTTTCAGTGTCGTTATAGGAAGGTATACATAGGAAGTTATACATCACAAATCGTTGAGTATTTTTAAATATATTATTTAGTTGATTAAAAAAACAGCGAGTTCAATGCAACCCGAATAATGTATTTTCCTAATTCCGTCGCACATAACCACCCCACAACGTAACTAGAAATTTCCTGAATTTTTGCACCTTAATGGCCGGCCCAGCCCTATACTTCCTGATTTTAAGATTTTTTTTGTTTTTGCATATTCTATCAGAAAATCATTTTTAATAGAAATAAAATGATTAAATACCAATATATACTTCGCGAATTAATACTAATACTAAATAATTTATACGCGCAATATAAATGTATTGATTATTAATTTGTTTTTTTTTTGATTTTTCAAGTGCACAAACCTGCACGCATATTCAGTACATTTTAAAAAGATTAAAGTTTGAGCTTTCATTATTTTATTGAAATATAATACATTGATATGATTGTTGATAGTCGACCAATATCATAATTTAATTTAATTAAATTCGTTTGCTGAGTTTTCAAAACTCACGAGGCGTACTAGAACAAATATTTTTTTTGTCCGCGACGAACGAAAAATTAAGGGCTAGCAGGGGGCCTATTCTTGAAATCATTCGGATCGGATCCGTATACGGAAATCGTGATTTCCACACGAGTTTCCACATGATCTGAAAAATGTGTATTCTTGAATTTTTTCCGTATACGAATGTGTTCGGTCGTGTGAAAAAGATCCGTACGATTCATCCGAGTGGGGTTATGGCATTCGGAAATTTATTTCCCCATACGAATAGGTTTAGTTTTAGCTTTTAAGCTTATGTATCAATTATTTGTAACTCTCTATCTTCGCTACAAGCTTAGCTTACAGAAGATAGGTATTTCAAATGTACAATTTTTGTTAAACTGTATTTTTGTTTTTTAATAATAAAAAAATATAATTGAATTGCCTACTTACTAACCTATGTAAACGTACGTAATCAAATAAATAACACCTTTTAGTAATAATAAATTATGAACGAGAATGTAATTTTCTTAAAATACTATATGTATACATTTGAATGTAATATATTTACATGATTAGTGACAAATTACAATAAGTAAAACAAAAACTAAGTACTCCTAAATTTTTCTATAATAATAATAATATGATACACATGTAGGTGATTTAGGCTATGTGAAAATAATTTATTTTATAACATATAGATACCACGATTGTGTAGGTATACCAAAGTATTGATGTACACACGATAAAGACATTTTTAATGAAGGTTCCTTTTAAAATCCATGATTTATTGTTAAAAAAGTGTTAATATGTAAATAATTTTAGTTGTGAGCTACCTACTAATATAATCACTATGCTATACTATTTTATCATAATATCATATTTGGTTAGGGAGGAAATTACTCAAATTTAACAATTTACATTACCCTGCGCCAAGCTTTCTACTCTTTTGAGGGGCCTATCATGGCGTTTAATATTTCACTTAGTATAATCCATTGTTTGGATGCAGTCGAATGAGTGAAGGTATTACTAAATTTGCCTCTCGAGAGCTCTGGGTGACTGCTTAGGTAATCTATAATCGCCTGCTTCTGTTCATTCGTCACTGATTGGCTTTTAGGTTTTTTAAATGTCGCCATTATCTATTAACTTTAATAGGGATATTAGTTGATTTTTTATATGTATTATAGTTGTCTGAAAAGTGAAAACTAGAAATACCTTATTATTTTTGAAAGAAAAGAAAATACGAAATATTTAAATAACAGCCGATGCGCGCATATTCTGCTTTGCAATGAAATTTACAATAATATTGTACATTTTAGCAGTGTCACCACCGTAATTTATATTAAATAATAAATCGTGTGGAAACATTTCCGTGTATGTGAAAGATTTTCCGTATACGAAAAGTTTTATTTCAAGAATACGATTTTTGGTCCGTATACGGAAATCAACCATGTGGAACGTTCGTATACGGATCCGATCCGAATGATTTCAAGAATAGGCCCCCAGGGATGTTTACAGAAAATAATGTCCGAGTGTTTTTCATCGACGTAATTTATATTTTATACAATAAGTGATTACAGTTTTTTTTGAAAATCAAACATCGTTACACGACCTATATAAATATAATATAATTATTTCTATTCAATACAATAGCAAACCTAAAATAGTTTGTTCACTCCAACGAATAGATTTTATATTTGAATTCCGGTTACTAGTGTACAACGTATGGTTACCCGGTAACCACTAGACGTGGATCCGAGGTGTAGGAAGGGCAAAGGGGCTTTAGCGTCTCTCTTCATTTGGAAATAAAGCTCTCCCCCTCCGATTCAAATTTCTAGATTACTTCGATGGCCGTGGTATGCATTGCGGGATGCGATTGACCGCATCTCGCGGGACCCTCACCACTCAAAATTCCCGATTTCGAAAACGCGATAAATACAAAGTGCTGCGTGCTCGTATCACTACTTACTTAAAATAATATTATGCTCGAACAGGACCGCGGTGCCCTAGACGTGTGTGTATAATTTATAATATTACATATTTTATAGCTAGACAGGCGTATTACCCGTACATTGTACAGTCGGTGTACAATATAATGTGTACCTACCTACGCCGGTAATGGGTAAATAATATCATCATCGTAATATGGGCTCGTGCAGTCAAGGCCTGTTGCACGAGCGTTATTCAATTATTATATTATGTACAGTATAATATAGAAGACGGATAATATTATTATATATATCAAGGAATACAAACGTCTAATTGAATGTGTATAATGATATCGTATAGCTATATAGGAGGAACCTATACCGCCTGCACGCAGCGGCTCGTCGCTGTGCGTATATATTATATTTTATCGTAATAATTTATATATTGCAGTACACGAAATAATAATAATTCGTTCTATATATTATCGTCGAGTACTCGTACACGTATATATTATATAGGTATAAGTAGTCATACGTTTATCCGTCGGGAAGTTAAAAAAAATTAACCATCGTAACATGCATACAGGTATAATTTTTAAACAACCGGGGTCGGGGGTCAAGCGCGGGCTATCTGTAACGCTTCGTACACACACACACACACACACACAAATATATACATACATATATACATGCATACATACATACATACATACATACATGCATACATACACACACACACGCATATATATATATACACACCATTTGGTATATGCGCTGCAGGCGTATAAATCGTATACATAGGGTGATTTTTAAAGTCGTATATTACAGCCATTTTAATATTTTATCACTTAAATATTCGAAATACAGAAAAAAGTATGATGTGAAAGTTAAGGTCAACCCAATATATTAGGGGGTTTTATAAGTCAACTTTAGAAACTCAAATCAAATGGGAACCGATCCTTTTTTTACCAACATAATATAAAGATATTTTATTAATTCATTTCAGTACCTGGACAACATTAATTAAAGCAAAACTGTATGCTTGAGAGATATTTTAAGTTTTTATACAATTCTAAAGTCGACCGCCCAAAACCCCCCTAAAATATTGTGAACAATTATAAAATGTACAAATCATTTTAGATGTTTATAAATGAAAAAACTTTCGTATCGTACATTTTTTTCTATTTTGATTCAATAATTAATTCAATATTTTGAATCACCCTATATATACGGGGTGAACAATTTAACGCAATACATACTGTTTTATACTGTCAATATTTTCAGAAAACGCAAACGATTTGAAATCATTTATTTCACATGACTCTACAAGTAAGTCGTTACAACACAACAATTTCGGGTAAGAAATGTTTATTTTTTACTATATTTTACTATCGTTATCATTAATTTTTAGGTTTTGTGTTCTTTTGAACTACGACATACAAACTTTTTGATTTCGTGTTCCGCGACAGCAGAAAATTATTCGGAGTATTTTCAATTTTGATCCATAAAAATACGAATTTCAGACGAGCGTGGTTTATTCCAGTGCTATTATATTAGTATTTAACTTTAACTCATTAAGATCCGATTTTCACACGACGGAGTATTCCGAGAATACTATATATTCTGCTTTATAATGATGAATGTGAAAAATGCACGTCGTCATTGATAAAAGTAGAAAAATAAAATAGTAAAAAAAAAATGTTGTTAAAAAAAAATAGTATTATTATTTTTGAGAGTGTCTTACGTCAGGTAGATCACCCGGTAGAATATATATATAATGTGATATGGGAGTATATGTACCTACAAAATTACAAAATTTAATAGGTGCTCGCGGAATAATAATTATGACGTGTCGAAATCTCATTGATAAAACTACGCGCGATGCGCGAGTTTGACTTCATTGAACTTTTAAAAGGTATTCGGTAATTGTGCTCGATGAATTAATTACACACACATTATAATATCGTATTCATTATACATGCATTACGTTGTACATATATATATATTATGTATATAGGTGTATATAGGTATATATAATATATATATTATATACGCCGCGTGTTATATATTATGTGCGTACGATTAGTTTTCTTAACACCCGTTTTTTCGCAGGTTACATAACTGCAGCAATGTGATGTGTGTATATAATATACATCGTCGTCGCATTGGTACTATAACGATAACCTACATATTACTATTATTATTATTATTATTTCGTGAGCCTAATATTATATTATGACGTGTGCTCGAGTACAGAGTGCTCGTCTGAGATGCGATTCGACGATGTTTACCGGACCAATATAACTGCTATATATAGTATATTATTAGGTATATTACTTTGCGATATCATTATTATACTTTAAAGCACAATGATTCTCAAACTGGAGGCCGCCACTCCCCCCCCCCCACAGAAAGCCGTTTTTTTTTACTATTTTCCGTAGGCGTTAATGAAAAAAAAAAACCATGATTATTTTATTCCTAAATGTATAAATATTTTATAGTTTAATACTGTTATATAAAGTTTTTTTCATAAGTATATTAAAAAACATTAATTTACTATACATTTCAATAATTCATCAGTGTGAAATAGTACGTCATGTAGTTTTAGTATGCAATTAGGAAAAAATAATTAATGATTTTTATTAAGAAGGCCTCGATAGTTTTACATTAAACTTAAAGGGCCCCGTGACAAAAAAGCTTGAGAAGCATTGTGCTTTAAAGGTACCCATAGCGAGTCGTTTATGGTTGCTTTGCCGGTTTTTTTTTGTTTTTGTTGTTGTCGCTCCTATCGTTTTTCAGTCGAGGATATTTTTCTTTTTTTTTTTTTCGATGATCTCAATCGCAACATCAGCCACTACTAGAAATATGGTCATTAAAGCTACATTTTTAATTAATTTTTTTTTCTGTTTTAATCGTCGACCTGTTAATGTTTGATATTTTGTTGGCAGTTAATAAATAAAAAATGTATGTTTCGTCTTATGAAAATCGACATTTCGACGTGGTTCTCTGGGTTTGGTCCGAGTGAAACATATTCAGGTGATGCGTTCTGCAATCAGTGTTGAAAATAGGAAACGGTGAGGATCACAAATGTGGCATTCGGTTGAGACGTGTCGTAGGTAATGTTAGGCCAACAGGACGACAGGATTTACACGTAATATATAGAGGATTCTTCCTTCGCCATAAGGTATCCGTGGGTTAACCTGTGTGTGACCTATCCAATACAATTTTTTAATTCATTTCTAAATTCTGGTTTCCTCGTCTGGCGATAGTTTTTTTTTAATTTGATAGGTTCACGCGATCTCTGTCCCGTCTCGTCTGTCCGCGGTATAAGCAGCTTTAGATAATTATCTTTTTAATAGCTCCGTACCATATGATAATGTGATTACACAGTTATAACTATAATTCGAGTTATCGCACATATTATAATATACGATGGTATTTCATATTCGATTAGGTAATTTAGTATTAAATCGGTTAATTTTGAAATAAAGAATTCGATTTATGTCTTTCGAGTCACAACGGACAATTGAAATTCGACCCGAACCGTGAACTTTTGGACATTAATTCGGATAGGTACAACATTATGTCGTGAGCACACGACTTGGGCTCGCATTTAATGGAAATAAAACGAATTCAGATAAATTCATTCTCGCGATGTGCATGCGATAAATAAGTAATACAACAACAACTATAGATTGGAGATATATTACCTATATAAGCGTATATATTATATGTTATTATTTCGGACGATTTGGTGAGAATAAACACTGATCGAACAATATAACCACGATCAATGTTCATTTAGTGTACCTATAATATGCGCACCTACATTTTTGTCCTACATTATACTTGTATCGTTTTTTTAATAATACAAGACGTAGCAGGTACAACACGCGTAGTCTGCTGCGGCCCGAACGCTCACTTTATGAATGCTTTAAGTAATTCTTTTTATTTGAATTTAACTCCGGCGACCTATTTTATTACAATCGTCAAGTCTCGCGGGTCACTGTCTGTTATCGTAGAATATAGCGTATTACACAGGGTGATTCATTGAACACGCTCAACCCTATATTCTCCTCTATTTTATAGCATTTATTCTGATTTGATTGTATAATAATATGAGTGTCCTATGAGAATATAATTTTTTTTGTTTAAACTAAAACCATTTTATTGCGGTAAATTATTGTTTCACGTGGTTTTTTTTTTTTTAAACGTCGATGAATCAAAATCTTAATCCAAACTAGTAGTTTTCCTAATTATTAATCCGTATGGGTTAATAGTTTTTACTTTTTATTAATGGCATAAAATATTAAATAGATGTTAATATTTCAGTCTAGTATACCTACTATTATAATCAGATAATATTTACAAATTGTAAAATGTTAGTAGTTTAATAAGTAGGTATATTTCTACAATAATTACTTTAATTTTAAAATATGATCATAGCCATCATCCAATCATAAGATCATATTATTTACTTACATTAATTATTATTATAGTAAAAATATTATCCTTTGTACCTGTTAACATTTAAATAACTCAGAAACAACACATACGAATTTCGATTTATGTACTTACTCATAAACATTATTTAAACATAATAATGTGCTAACAGTACCTACCTATTTAATAAAGGGTGGTTTCCAATTGAAAAAATAATAAGATTGTATTGCTACATAACACTTCTTATATAGTTAAATAGTACAAAAAATATATGTGTTTGAAAAATAAATATGATCTGTAAAATCAATATAATTTAAAATTGAATAAATCAGAATTTGTTGCAATATACTTGAATGCATAAATATGTATATTTAATACGAAAAAATGAGACTGATCATGATTGGTGAACCACTCTGTATACATTGTCAAACATGATATTATATGACATAATGACCACAAATATTATGATGTTTGTCGAGAAACAAATGTATATTAAAATCGCGTACTTGGGCGATAGTCTTACAAGTGGTTTGTCGTAAGAAACTTTTTTTAGCCGTTTTCAAATGACGGGAAATATAATAGTACAGTAAATACTAAAAATATGTTTTTCTTGCACTCAAAATCGTCAAGTGTTTCCAAAAAAACCATTTTTTTTTGTTATTGGATACTATGTAAATAATATGTTATATTAGTAGCTATATATTATTTTTAACTCTAAAATTACGAATATTTGGAGTATATTTGAGGCTTTCAAATAATTATCAAAAGTCAAAAAAGTTTATTGCTACAACAGAATTTAAAATCTTATAAGAAATTTTAAGTGTTTGACGACAAAACGGTCTTTATAAATATGATGGAGGAGTAGAGAAAAATCGTAACTGGATCATGGAAATATATTAAAAAATTGAATATAAAGATATGTATGAATTTTGTGATTTGTTCTTTGCGATTATGTTTAAACAGGTATGTTCCTACTTTTTTTTTTTAAATAGTAACAATATACAATTAAATTAAAACCTATTTGTTGGATACTTTTTGTTGATAGGCTGTGACAGATGAATAGTAAGTGCGGCTGATATCACAGACCATAAGACAATTGTGCAGAGTGCAGAGAGGGGAAGGTTCCTACTTTAAATGCTACATTTTAAGACTTATCATTTTTCCGAAATTTTCAATCGCACCCAATCAGAAAAACCTTCAGAGTTCAAACAAAATTACGGTTATGTTAAAACAATAACGAGCATTGTACTGTCATTATTTTGGAATGGACCACAACTGCTCAGTTCCCCGAAATCAAAGAAAATAACCGTTTACGAATTTAATATCATCAGAGATTGGTTTTTATTTGTTATAGTGCACAATCGGAAAAATACATTTGTATTTTCATGTTACCATTAGATAAAATGTTTAATTGCGATAACTTTTCTTGTATACGCATACATGGACATTTTTTACTTTATTGCCACGGTTTACAACACAACGAGTACACTTCACGAGCGTTTCGCGAGTGCGACCCAAGAATATATAGTCAACATTTATGACGTTGTCCGAGTGCGTCCCAGTTAATTTAGAATTGTGGCACAGCGAGGAAGTGAACTGGCTTTAACCCAACCATATTATGGTTATTATTGTTTATTTTATCGTTTCGGCTTACGCGCGTTTTCAAAATGTCGGTCGAGCGTACTAATAATTTTTATAATATTTTTTTTTAAATTTGAACTTGCCTCGTAGCTAGTCGATCATTGGACTTGTATCTTAAAAGTTTTTAGCATATTAATAGTTTATCTTAAATAGGTATCACATTATCTTAATTAGGTAATACCTAACCCAACAGCTGTAGACCTAGAGGACGTACTCGGGCTATGGAAAAGGTAAAAATTATAAGCGGGTCTCACTCAGGATATCCCCTCCTCCCTCCACTCCCATTTAATATAGTCAAATAATTTGTTTTTTGGTGGTTGGCGGGAGGTGCTAAATCTTAGTCAGGGGAACTAAGCTCCCCCCCCTTATTCGCGGCACTGGTTCCATATTATGTATTTTATTTTGGCGTACTTTATACTTGTACAGTTTTTTAACAGCTTTTTCGTATATTTGCAGGCAATTATTTTTTTAGGCAGTCCGCTACACTATACAACGCGTTAAGGCTCCGACGTCAACCTTTATTGGCGTCAACCTCTTAAACTCAAATCGAATGCTTTTGAACACAAAACGCAGATATTCCACGCAACATCGGAACTTCAATAGCTCTTTCAGAAGTACCAACACGTTCAACACGTCTCTCAAGCGTAAGACGTTATATAACATAATATATAATATATGTAAAGCAAACTTTACACTTTTTGGTTTGGCCGTGCGAAAAGGGAACGAGGGGCCGACCGAATACGAATTCGGTCGAAAACGGTAGCCCCCCCACACACACACACACGCACACACACCCGCACGTCACTCGGGGTTTTTCAGAGGCGGCGGCGCCACCGGTGAGGTTGCGCACGCATACGGATTCGCGGGCTTCGCGTCATTTCCTTTTTTCCGCCGCCGCACACACGATTTAACTTCCCCCCGACGACGAACTTGACAATGAAAGCCGGCCCGCAACGTACCACTACGCGGTTGCGCACGCACACTTCGCATCGGGGGCCGTGAGGACAAATGATAATAACCGAGAGAGGCGGCCGCGAGAGGTTCACGGTCGGCCGAAATCTAAGAGAGACCTTCACTTTACACGCACTATACTCTAGCACACGCACACGAACGCAAGACGCACACACACGTAGGCACGCACATGAAAATATTTTTTTTTCCATTTATTTATTATTCATTATTATTATCTATTTTTTTTTCTTTCGTAATATATGTATACATATTTGTGTCACGGGTGCGTGCATGTGTGTGTGTGTGTGTGTGTACGCACACGAATTGGATTTCCTCACGCACCGAGCCGTATACCTGATACCTGTTGTACACACACAATGTATATAGGTAGGAAGGTGCTTACGCGTAAAATAATAATAGTAATAATGATAATATTATATTATACGCGTCGCCGTCGTCGTCGTTGTTCGTAATCGTTTGTCGTTTCTTTCGCCACACGTCGGGTAAAAAGCACATACGGTTTGACATACATTATTATTTTGTATATACGCGTTTAATATTATATACCTATATACATATAGACGACGGCCCTCGCCTGTTACATAATAATATAATAATAGTAATACGCCGAAAACGCGCGTAACGGACGACATATTTATAATATATTTATTATAATATAATATAATATTTTTGTTTCGAAAAGAAGAGATGAAGTAATAATAATCGCCCCAGTCAGAATACAGAACACGCATTTAACCCACTCCTTCTTCGTCACCGGCCCCGTCACATGCGACACAAGCAAGATAAAACCTCACGATCAATCACGTCGTGGCCAAAAATGTCCAAAATACACAGGAGCACGAAAAATCTTTATTAACTCAGCCTCAATCCAACTTGCACCCTACGAAGAACACGGAAGCGAAAAAAAGAAACACGAATTCATTTTTCCTCAACATAAACTAAGCCAAGAATTGTAAATAATATATCTTATTGTCGTTTTACTTATAACCTCATGTATCCAATCTAAAAGTAGCTCTCTAATCACCGTCATCGTCGTTGTCAAAGCCTTAACAGATGATTATAATGAAAACCATAGGTTATAGTAGTGAAGTCTGAGCGTTTTATTCGATGGCCTTATGGAAAAAAAAAGTAGAAAGAACTCAGCGGGTCGGAATTATATAAACACATTTCATTTCAACAGTACAGTAGGTATATTTATATTAAACTATGATACACATGCCACATAATGAGGATTTGGGATATAATACATATTTTTAGATTATTTGTCATCGTCCTTTGGAGGGCCGGATAAATATTTAATTGCCCACCATAGTTTGGAGACCCCTGGTACGGGGGGAGTTCGAAAGTCCTGAGCGCAAGTCGGTTCGGTTGTCAAAAAAGGAGAGCTTCAGGATCTAGTTTCCGTGACATATTTTAAAAGCCCCGTCAATCAATACTGTACTAGCTATATGAATACCTATACCATATAACAGGGGTGGCCAAACTTTTTTTGATTATGATCTACTGAGAATATAATTATCCTTTAAAGATCGACCGGCGTAAAAAAATTATTTTTTTATTATTAAGTCTTTATCACTAGTATAAATACTAAACATACTTATATAAATAATACAATTAAAGTGAAAAGTTATCTTTAATTTTTTACCAATTTTTATTAAATATTTAAACGCAAGATTCAATACTATATAAAACAAAAATATTTTTGCATGTCATGGGTTGGCCATCCCTGCTATTTACATCTGTGAACACTTTTTAATGTACATATTCTTCCAGACTTTCTCCTATACGGGCTGGTGTATTGTTATCTACTGTAAAATACTTACCGCCGAAGCCCTCCCCGAAAAGCTAGATAGCTTGTATTAATAGCTGGATCGGAATATTTGTTATTTTTGATTTACGTCAAAGCGGTTGCATATTATCGTGTTCAAACGTGTTTTTTTTTAATTTGTGTGATATAATTATTTTATGTCGGACACCACCTGTGTGATGCATTATTATTACACGCACATAGGTACCAGCCATATTATTATTACGAGTACGCCGAGACGAACGATCGGCTGCCACAGTGACCCTCTCGGTCATCGATCGATATCCACACAGAGTTGAAGTTGCGGTAGTCTTCGATAATGAAAATAATAATAATAATAATATGCGGTTATCCCATCGAATCATGATGTACCTGCAGACACGGCAGTAATAATTATTATATTTTCATTCCGCAGACGAGGCGATCACTGCAACTGTCGCGCGGCGCTTATAGTAATAAGGCGATGGGCGATTCATCAACTGTTGTAGGTACAATAATTGTTCGGAAGTTTAATATTTTCGTTTTTGAAGTATCGTTTCCACTCCGCGTGTGTAGTACGGACGCGGATGACGATATTTTAAAGAAATCGCGGCCAAGACTTGCGTGGCCCAACGCGGGGCCCTATATTCGCGTGCATCCAATAATTAATATATAATAAGGGTAACTATAACTTGCAATCTACATAATATATACCAAAGCACGTCCTACCCCTCTCCTAAAATCAAACGAATGTATTAAAGAAATATTGTTTATAAATACGTCTGAAGTACGCTCAATAGTAGGTACCTATACCGTATATATTATAAAAATATAGTGTTATAATAACGTTTCTTGCTGCAGTTCCGTTTATTTTAAAACGTTAATATCGCCACAACTAGCTAAGTATGTACCTAAATCATTATATTATTATTATGAGTTCTATTTTCGATTACAGGAACAAATAAATCGTACAAACGTGGACCATAAAATAGTGCGATTGTTGCCTATATTGGTCTACTGAACATTGATTTTGAACATCCTGACAATATATACAGTTGATTAGAAAAAATGACAACAACAAGGCACAAATTACAATATTTAAAAAATTTGTTCATTTTATATGATTGCAATTATATTATGAAGAAATATATAAAAATGGGACCTCTAAATTGATGATGCCCGCAATATTGCATATGCATCTCCAAGAGTCTGCACGTAGAGTAAAAAATAGATATTCCCATTGTATATTTTTTCAGACAACAGTCGTCTTCCACTGCATAGGTTCTTACGTCGACCATGTTTTTAACAAATAAACGGTGCCATCGAGATGACATTTTGGGGGACAGAGACTCTCAAAATACAGCGAACAGCTGCAATTAATGTACTTGGGAAATAAATGTCGTGTACTAAAGTAATTGTTTTGCTGGCGAATGAACTTTTTTTTTCAGGTCATCGAAAAATATTCTCCTTGGAATATATTTGAGCACGTAAATCGATAACCCCGAAAATCATTCTATATATGTGAAAAAAAACTGAAAGGAGAAGAAAAAAACTTCTGAATGCGAAACGCACTGTATAGGTTAGGTATAGGTTAGGTATATAGGTTACCTATAATGATTTGAACTAAAATTTTGCAGCTTCGAAAAAATAAGATACATAAGCCATGATAGTAGGTATAATAGGTCATCCATTGGATTTTGTGAAAATCTATGTGGAAAAAAACACATAAAAAGGTAATCAATTTTTTTCGTTAAACGTTTGGTGGTGGGCAATATATACGAAACATTCGCGCGGGGCCATTGATATGCGCCGCCACTGAGCTGTTATGGAACATAAAATATTTACATAATATCATGTTTTCGTTACCTATATATTATTATAATACGCCGTCCATGCCGACGACGACGACTACAACAAAGAAAAATCGCGGACAAGAGGTAATAATAATATATAAATTTGTTTCTCTTTATCCTTTGTGACGTTCTCGATGACAATAAATATAATATTTTATATATATACCGACCGTATAATTTACCTCTCTATACAACTTACTACAACAGTCGTCTATAACGACCACAATCATAATTTTCAAAACGTTTCGGTCGCTTTTCCTCTGTGCTGAAACACTTTATTATTGTTATTTTTAAACAAACGGAATCAAATCGATAAAATATAAAGTACCCGTGTACTGTATTACGCTGTATATTACGCACATTATTATTATACAATGGTATCTATAGGGTGATTCACCAAGCTCGCCTCATTTTTCTTCTTCAATAATGCAGTTATTCAAAATCTATCATTTTTAATTTTTAACTGTAGGTACTTAAAAACCATTATATTTATAAATTCTAGATAATTATTGTGCTATACTTATAGAATGTCATGTGGGGGGATACAAACTACTGTTTTTTAAAATGAACACCTCTCCCCCCACCCATTATCTAATTATTTAGCTAATAGTTTTTCTGAAGATTATGATGTATCAAAATAAAAATTCAGACTAGTAGTTTTTGAGTTATTTAACTTTGTGTGCTCATTAGGATATTAGGTTGTAGTAAGTCCATGATAGTTTGAAAGTTCCTGGGGCTCTAGTGATCTGAATAAATCAACATTTTCATAAAATAAAACTAAATGATTTACTGTAAAAATAAAAGGCGTTCTCATCTGAAAACCCGTAGTTTGTAGTGATACAAGACACTCCTATTGGAGAGGACAGTACAAAAATCTCAAGGATTTGAAAATATCATCTTATCGAGCGATGGGTATAAATAGAAATTCCAAAAATCATAGTTTGAATAATAAAATGTACTAATAAACTGCAGATAATTGAAACGGAAAAATGGAGGTGAGCATGCTCGAGGTTAATCACTCTGTATATTATATGGCCGGTTAGGAGACTTTCGAGTGGACGAGTTTTCGGTTCCATAAAGTCTTCGCCGTCCAAACACGCCGTCCGTCGCTTTTAAATTTGTAGTAAATGCGGACATGCGGTAGGTATATATATATATATATATATATTATAGGTACCTAGAATGATGTATAATAAATACATGGGAGGCACGACCCGTCGCCAAGTACATACCTACCTATATGTATACATTATACCTAATCACGAACTATAGTGTTATATTTTATACGACCCGAATAATATACGCTTTTGTCGAACCGCCGCCGCCGTCTCCACCTGCGCAGTAACCGTCGTTTATTGCGCATTAGTCGACGGTCATACGGGGGGGGGGGGGAAATAACATAATATAAAATGTTAAATAACGAATGCCAAACGACGGCGATTAAGTCGGAATTTTTTTCTCATTATTTTACAGCCAATAATAATAATAATATTTGACGATGATAATAATAATAATACTAATATATGACATCATTATAAAAATATAATAACGACAAAACTACAAAAACCCCGAGCGCCTCGACACGAAAGAATAATAAATATAATAATTACACCTACATAAATAAAATGTTTTACAAAATACTTACGACCTTTGATGTTTTCGCGAATCGCGACGTATTGCGACTTATATAATCGGTTTTACCTTTTGTGTATCGTTCGTATAAAATATAACATTATTTCGTGTACTTATTTTTTTGTTTTTTATAGATGAGAGTGCTCGTATCTTTTGCGCTGTACATAGACGACGACTGCTGCAGTAAAGTTTCGTCTTCGATGTTTTTTTAAACCGCTTTGTGTGTGTGTTTCGCAGACGAATATTACGTTTACGTTTTGTACAAACAGTGTCGTTATTGTTCGTTTGTTTGTTTTTTTGTAAACTCGACCGAATAATTATTATAATATTCGTATTTCTGCGTGGTTTTCGCATATATATATATATACACATTACACACGTATAGGTATAATTAATGCGTATACGAATGAATATATTTTTTTAATAAGTCAGTCGTGATGGGTGCGAAACAAACACTCACGCGCTCGCACAATTTTATAACGATTAATAATATTCATCTATAACTTACAGGCGTTCAAATTATGTGAGTACATTTATAATATAATAGTAAATAATGCGTAATAATATATTATTTAAGCACATACATAATCGATTTGAGTATGATAAAATACATAATTTTTTTCCGTTAAGCAGTGCACTCTGGTGCTGTCGTCGAACAATAATATTAGTCTCGAACACAGATTCGAACAAGGCACAACAAGTATTGAAATATGCATTATATTATGAAGTTAAAAAATATACGAATACACGCATCAAATGATATGCAATAAAAAAATATTATATATTGAATACTAATAATATGTAGGTATAGTACTTGAATCTTTTTAAATTTTAACTGGTCCGAAAAAATGTTTGTAAATAAGTATGTAACATATATTATGCAAAATAATTAATATACGTTTTAACATTTCTTTTTTTAAAAATGAAGTAAGTACAAATGATATATTTTGAGTATAAACATAGGTATAGTGCCTTTGTCGTTCTTTATTATTACAATTAATTAATAGGTACTCATGTGGTATTCAATATTTTCTTCGATGGAGCTATATGTTTTTAAATCGCAAATGATCGATCAACTAAAATTGTTGGATCATACTTAAACGAGCTTAAAATATTACTATCTATGGGTCTTGGTAGATTTCATCAACTTGAATCTGTTCGTCTGATAATGCATGATTCATTTTGCGTAATACTTTTAGAAAAGATATAATTTAATTTTTAAAGTCAGGACCAGGAATTATGTTAATTTTTTATTCTAATTTGTTTGCAAAAAATTCTAAACATCTAAACCTTCATTTATTATCCTAAATGTGGAATGTATGATTCCTATAGTCGATGCTTTATCGCTCCGCTCGAAGTCCGACCAACATTTGTTCGCATAATTTTCATTAAAAAATGCAATAAATATGCAATTTTATTCAAATATATGTAATATGTAATTAAGGTCATATATGCAAAAATATGTAATTTAACATTTTTTTAATGAATACTAATTACCTATAGCGTGATGTTCTTAATAATAATTCACAAAAATCCAAAAATATGAAAAGGAAAAAAATATGCAGTTACATTCAAACATGGGCTCAAAATTAATGACATACGGATACTATGTTTAATGTTATTCCATTCGAAGCAGGTACGTTAACCTCATATATAATATGATACAATGATATATTATTATATGATGACCCACGCACCAGTGATTGCTTTGAACTTGAAAAACGTATTACACAATACGCCGCACAAGTCCAAAAAGTGGACATTTATATTTGGCTCGTTTCCAAATTGGATGACTGCAAAATAATTACAAGAATATTGTCGACATGAATGCATATTATGGCGTGCCTAAAAAATATTTACCTATCGAACATTTTTAAAACGCGTTACATATTATATTTAGTACACATTATTATACTATTAATGTGTCAAGAAGTTCCATCAATCGATGGCCTCTTCACCCAAGCCCCCTGTCCGAATTGATGTAAATAATTGTAATTTAATTTGACTTATTGTTTGTTACATTATCCGTTATTTCGTCTCTTCTATATTAATTCTCTTTTCACTTGTGCTTATTGTAAACCTTATTTTACAGATTGTACAATTCTCTAGATAAAAAAAAAAAATAAAAAAAAAATAAAAATTAATGTGTGATTTTGTTGCACACATAATTGAACAGCAATAACGTATTTTTATGTGATATTTGTATATTTTACGTACGTGCACTGTAAACAAATTCACACGACTACACAGCCCACACGGGTGATGGATACGCGAATTCCGGATGATGACCGGAAATGCGCTTCACACCATCGCGGACAATATTATAATATTATTATATAGGTACATAATATATTTGCGTCCTATCGTACTTTTTTATTTGCGGTTGGATTGTGGAATTGCGTCATTTTTTATGATATTATGTGAGTGTGAGTCGTGCGTCTCCGCCAGAAGAAGTGTGCGGACTGGTGTACACCATATTATATTATTATTTACTATACTCGAGGACGGATTTAGAATTTTGATGGCCGAAGAGATAGTGATATAATAGATTGTGGATCCCTGGATTTTCTATACGTTTTTTTTTCTTTACCCCCCCCCCACTCCAAAAAAAAATTGTCTTTATAATATGAGCTTTACAAAACAGCATTTCATTTTGATTCTTTACGAATAAATGCAAAATATGGGTTTCTCTCTATATATTACGTTGCAATCGTATTATTTTAGAATATTGAGTTAGTAATTAAAAAAAAAACACGATGTAATAATGTGGCGTCCTCTCAAAAAACAGGGCCTCGGACATTTTGCCCTTTTGCTCTCCGTCAAATCCAGCCCAAATATTACTGTACCTACCTATATATAGTGTCTCGTTCAACATACATCTCAAGGTAAAACAATTAATAATAATTTATTATGTTTTTATTTATATTTAATTTATTATATTATTACAAATAATATAATAATAATATGCACTTTGTAGTTATTGTTGAAATTATAATATATAATAAATAATAATGCTATGTTGTACAGTAACGCGTCCCTATAATATGCTATATGCCCTAAAACTATATTAATAATAATTACAAATCGGACGAGAGTCAAAGTTTAATAATTTAGGTTTATTAGATAATTTTTAAAACCATCGATAACTCGTGGTTGTCGAACATAATTAGGTCTCTATATCATAACATATTTTATGTACCCAGGTAATGAAATCACATTTATTTTTAGTAAAAGTGTTTCGAAACGTTTGGACCGTGTGTGGTGAGTGAAAAGAACCATAGTTATTATTATTTTCACCGCATTCTATGACGTCCGAATATTATATTCACTAATTGCAATTGATTGTACATGCGTCCATTATCTGCACATATTATTATACTATTATATATTTTATACGCACGTGGTGCAGTTGTGTGTGTTTGTCCAATGATTATATTATATTATATTGTACATGTAAAATTCCGACTGTACTCTCCGAATTTTTCTGATATTTCTAAGAACAGCCTCTGAAATAAATATTGTCGTCAAAGTCAATCGAGTAGTTTTTGAGCACATCATAATAATATAATAATATTATTATGAGCTACAGACATAATATACCCGTTTTAAGTATAGTACCTACCTACGTCATAATATGAACTATATAGGTTTTATAAAAACTCTCTTTTATTTACGCGACCAATGGCTGCAACCTCCCGCTATATGTATAAACAAAACGAAATATTCGATTTTCGTGATCCAAATCTGACTTCCCGCGTGAGCCACCCTATAGCAACTTATAGGGGTTGAAAAACGAAGCTAAAGCGCTACACACTCTCCTCCGAGTATCGACAAGAGGAAACTAAGATTTCGGTGCAGATCGGTTCGAGACAGTTTCCGAGATTATCGGATACTATATATATATAACGAACGCATAACAAACGTTTTGATATAAATAGGAATTTTGGTGGGCGGTACCAGCTATACAGACATAATGTCACAATATAAATAATAATAATATATATTATGACTCGTGTAACACGGGGGCCACGAAACTGTATTTGCGACGCTCGTACGATAAAATGCGCGCCAATTTTTGTTTTTTTTACATAATATTTTTATGTGTTACGCCGTTCTTAATATTCAATTGCCGACGACGACGACGACGTAGTATTATACACCTATACGACGGCCCCTTCGACACATTATGTATAATATTATAATAATAATATACTGCTCAGGAAATGGCAAGTTCCTACGCGGGTCATTGCAGGTAAAAACCATAAAATATTATATAATAAAATATAAATACGCATATGTGCATATATTAGTATTATGTACCTACGAGTTCCTGCACGATTATAAAAAAATTAGACGGTTGCATCCACCGCACACGATCGATATTGATAGGTATAATTGATTTCGGTCGATTTGATTAGGTACTGTTCTTTTAAAATTTATTTCGACATCTGCGCTGATCAAGCACACAAAACAACTTTTCACCGCACCCGCCGACCGCGGTACGGGGACTCCCAAGTCCCAAGTCCGAACAATAAGTGTGGGCAGGAATATTAAATATTTTCGTCTAAAATTTACTTAATTTATACGAAATTATTTCGTGTAGGAACCGACGTTTTAAATTTTAAAGCAGCGTAGGACCTATCGATGTCATACACAATTATTTCCATACTCTCGTAAAATATATAATAAAGACTTATATTATTACACATGCGCCCATGGTTTTATCTGCCATGTCGCGTGTAGGAACTTACGCCCATTTATTCGCCGGGCCTGTTTGATCGCGGATTTTCCGGAAACAACCAGAAAGTCGCCTCAGAGATGTTGAACAGAATTCATCGATAAACTTAAAAGTTTTAACTTTAATAACACTATTATATAGGTACCAATAAAAAAATATTTTACTGTCAAAACAAATCGAATTAGACTATTATTATAATGTAGGTATATACCTAATAGATCGTGTTGGGTATTATAATTTAGTCATTCTATACCTAATAATATAATATTAAGAAATGACGTATTCCCCTAAATACAAACAGTGTATGCTGTCAAAAAAAAAAAAAAACAACAATATCATAATGTCGGCTATGTTTTAGAAAGCTTATCCTAGGAAACCATTTTTTTGGACTTTAAATGAATAACAAAACCGTGGTCCGGTCTGTATAATAAATAAATTGTCGAGACGATTTTAATATTCTATAAATATATTATGTAGGTATAAGCCGCCCGCATACGATGCAGAGGTCATATACCAACATAGCACGTCATAATAATATTATAAAAAGGGCGCAGGACAGACGCTGTTTATATTTTATTTATATGTCGTGTGTTTCGTGAATTACGTGTCCTTCTTTTTTTTTTTTTTATAGAAAACCACGTAATTCGTATCGTGCAAAGTACGAATTTAACGAAACCGAAACACACACACACCTGGTGATTAACCGCACGATTTTAAATCGTTTTAATTTAGCGTAGATTATTATAATATGATACACATTTATTATATATAGAGAATGATTCACCGAGCGTGCCCTTATTTTTCCAACAGAGCAGTTATTCGAAGTTTGATTTTTAGAATTTCTAACTATACTTCAAGATATTATCATCTTAAAATTCTTGACGTTTGATGTGCTACTTACACGATAGGATAGTGTCATGTGAACATACAAACTTCTACTTTTCAAACGAGAACCCCCTTCATCTTCTCACTGTAAACGATTTCGCAAATAATTTTTCAGAACATTTCATAGAAATCAAATTTTAAACGAATAGTTTAAAATACATCTGAGATACTACTCGTTCGAATTTTTAATTAATTTATATGTAGGTACTACTCACGTTACAGTTTTAAAAAAAAAAATTCACAAAATAATTTAGGAACAGCGGGTTCTCGTACGAAAAACAGAAGTGTATCTATACTCCCTAAGTAGTACAAAAAATGTCAATAATTCGAAAATACGAGTATTGTGGTCTTCGAGCACTTACCTATATATTTAAAGATTCCAAAAATCAGAGTTTGATTCATTTTTTAAGAAAAAAATTGATGTGAGCGTGCTCGACGAATCACCCTGTATAGTATATGACTGTGGTTTGTGACTTTGTTTTGTATTTGACTGCTATTGTTTTTTTTTCCATTGAAAACCGTTTTATTTATTTTTTACATTACGGATAAGCTATAAGTAGTATAATATGTCCCACGTTCAATGTTTTTTTTAAATAAGTGGTGGGATATTATAGCTGTAGCCTGTGTTTACACTTGGCAGTCCCGCATCCTGCTCAGTGGTCGAATTCGATACTTGTATAAGTGGCTCGGAACGAGTGAGTGTATATTAATGAAAGCCGTAAACACTATACACACGCTCCGTAGTCCGCTCAAAATAATATAATACTATTATAAATTGTAGGTACCAACTACCAATACAAGGGTAATATTATAATTCGTGTTTACTTAACAACTTAGGTACCGTATTATATACGAAGCACAGGTTAAATAGCTAAATCGTGGTTTCGGAAATTTCGTAGTACCTTATACTACCATATCGAAAATAACATAAAATTAAAATTTTTGTTTTTTTTAGACAATGAATGGTCGATATTTATGTCACTGCAATTGACTTTTAAAACCAGTTAAAACCTAACCTAACGCTTTCGGCAACACCAAGTGTGTAAACTACATACCTAGGTATAATAATACTACATATACCTATTGATGAAACGTACTTCGACCCGATAAGGCTAAACTGCAATTAACTTTAATGGTATTTATTATATACATTTCAATATTTCGTTATAATTTTTTTTCTTCGTATCAATAGGTACTTGGAGTTTTTTAATTTTTTCAACCGTTTTAATATGGAATACTGGCATTCAATATCGATTTGTGCAAATTTCAAGATTGGAAAAGCCTTGAAGTTGGTGAAAAAAATCATAATATTAAAATACCTGTAAATAATTCAAGTTATTAGTTATTAGTATTCATTAGAGAAAAAATGGTTTTTCGATTCACTTTATATTAGTCAATTTTGACATAAAAAAGTTCTTTTAATGTGTAAAAAATATCGGCGGAAGGATATGTTTGTTTAAACATTTAACATAAATAACGTACGTACTACGAATGGTATACATATAATGGTATATAAAGGCTGTCTTTAATCAGTTGAATGACGTTGAAACGAAGTACAAAATAGTAATTACATACTGTGTTAAATTTAATATTTAGTTTATAAGTTTTCAATCTTTAATTTTCAAAATAAGTGTCGTCCGAACCAGAAATCCCTGCAACTGAAGCAGAAATAGGTATATAGTCGAACGCTTGTGATTTTCCGAAGTCGTCGAGCAATAGTCTGAGTAAACACAATTCGGTCAAGTCGTCGGAAAATGGCGAATGAAATGAATCCGACTAGGTCACCGTCATCGTCACACCATGACGTTTAAATGAAAACGTGAGAGAGTCCAAATTATTGGTAGATACTCTCATATAGGTACTCTCACGATGTAGATTTTACAAACGAGTCTTTCTGTAAAGAATTAATATAATAAAATGTAAATTTTAATCAATTCAAGTGTGAGTGGACAATCGTCAAAAAAAAAAATGTTAATGAATTTAGTTTTATGCTTTTTAAGACACAGCGCCATGTCGTGACTTAACGACGGACCGAATAAAAACAAAACGTGATAGATAATATACAGGAGTTATATAGGCTGACCGTGTACGATGACTTTAAAGGTAAGTGCCAATAAATGAAAAATTGAGTTAATCTCAGATATGAGTGCCAAGTCCAATAACACGTAAAACGTGCTACGTGCTATTGATTAATGCTAGACAGACAGAGGAGAAACAAACTGCTAGACATCGCTTGAGCTATGTGATATGATATTACTTCGGATTTACTTTCGGAGTGAACAACCCAAAATCAACTTTTTTACACATATGCCGCACGTTATTGATTTCAAGTTCTCATATTATATTATATAAAATTTTTAAGATTTTTTCGAAAAGCGATCGACACATAATGTTGTCGAAAACGGTTGGTTATCAGTATTATATTATTAGCAGCTGTTATTATTCCACACAATAATAATATCCATTATTCGGCAACTGGTGTGATGCGTGTTTCAAAGTATGTATAAATAGAGGCACCTTTATCTCAGTTAATTTTTTTTTTAACCGATTGTATGTCTGCAGACTTCCAAACGGTGGTTTCCAAAACCAGTAAAACCCAAATGCATTATTATATATGAACAACGATACTTTGAGTAATTGATTGTAATAAAAAAATAATCAGTAGATTTTGAATAGCTTACCTATAGGTACGTTCGGAATGAAACTAATTAAAAATTATACTACATGACTTTGTAATTTTAGTAACTAAAGATCAGTTATGATCGATAACCTCAAAATATTTTAAAACCAACTTCGTCATAATAATATAATGTTATTATATTTGTATATTATATCTACTATATCATTTTAATGGTATAAGTTTATCAATGACCCCGAATCGAGTTGTATATGTAGAAAATGCATATTTTTCAAATCACAAATGAGCACCTGACATTTTTTAGTTGGAAATTTGTTTCTAGAAATACATGTAAAAGCCATGGTGTTACATCAAAAGTGACAAAAACGTTTCGATGTATGGAAATTCAAACCGTTATTCATTTCCATTTCGTGTATGGGACACGATCGTTATTGGTGATCAATGATCATGCTTTCGAATATCGATCATCACAAATTTTCAAACAATATAATATTATGACGGTTAAAATATACAAACGATTTATACCAGTCAAAAGTTGAAATTCAGACAGCTGTTTGTAAATATTACTAAAATAGTAATAAAGAATATTTTGCGGTTCAAAGACCATCACTGTAGATTATTTTTTAAAACGAAAATAATAATATTATGTCTCGCACGATCAAAGAAAATATTCCATTAGTGTTTCGAAGAAAAAAACACAGAAACCGTTGTTCATAATAGTATCATACCGGCGTTAAACGTAAGTATATAATATAGGTAATACATCATTTTGTAATACTACGTCATAGCGAGTACACATTTCTTATATTATTATTATTATTATTATTATTATATTATAGCAGCGAATGTGTATGAATATTGGAGCGCGTGACGAGGTTTTAAACAGATACTTTTTTTTATAATAATATCATGTGCATTATTATTATTATTATTATTATTATTATTATTATTATTATTGTACCCATTAGATGCTGACGATATTCGAATTCGAGACACTGCTCGCGGAAAAATACCTCCCCGCGACGATAAATACTATAATATTATATACTCGCGTAGGTATATGCGTATAGCAAGACGACGACGACGACCGCGTTTTGACTGCGCTCGGTATAGTGTATACCATTGTCTTTGGATTTTTTACCCAATGTTAATGATAATAAATTATATTATTATGTGACTATAATTTAAGTTTTTTCCGGCCGCCAGACGACGGTGCACCGCGGTATTATCACACACACACACACGTTTCGAGGACCCGGAGAAATTCGGCCAAGTCGACAGTCATCGCGCGTAAGCGGAGATAATATATTATAATATTATAGGCATTAAATAGTTTCTCAAGGCTCGTCGGGTACCATAAATTAATAGATTTAGATATTATATACGTAGGTATACAAGAAACAAAAAAAAAACAAAGACGGCAATATTACGTACGTATATATATATGTGTGTGTAGGTATACAGAGCGATTCTTTTGTCTCGGCGCGAATATAAAAAAAAAATGCGAGGCATTTTTTTAAGTTATTATAATATATCGTCTCTTTTTACTCGTTACATATACATTTACGTCTTACGTTTTTCCACGATTATTATTACACGCAGTACATTATTTGTTCTTAGGGGTGTATAGGAGCCTACTCGTTTTCAGCACAAAAACTCGATTTGCATGAAAAACACTCTCACGCCTCGCGAAACACTCCGAATTTGATATATTATATTATATTATATTTTTTTTTCTATATTATTCGTAAGACCTTAAGCCAGACGGATTGGACTACGAATTTAAAGACTCTGCTCTCAGAAGTTGTATAATAAACGCGTCTACGCGTGGTCGACAGTTTATTTGAATATAATATTCTTCTATACCTACGTAGTATTGCTTAGAGTTGAGAGTTCTATCGAGTTCAACGCGAACCCGAATAATGTTTTCCTTTTACGTGTAAACAAACGAAAAACGATCAAAATCCGACGCGTCTTCTATTCTATACACGACAGGCGAGATCGATCTTACTTTTTTACTCATTCGATCGTTAAACTGTTTCATTTCATTTGTCCGCCCATACTTAACTATAATATAAAAATCACCGGCTGTCGCCTACAGTCTTACGATTTTAACTAAACGATTATTTATACATTTTTTTGCTATTTTTCACTGTTATCGCGGAAAATATCACCCTGTACATTATCGCTACATTATATACCTACACTCTCGAGTTATGTTAATCGCTTATTCGATGTACGTCACTCTTTTAGACCGCAATTTCAGGTTATTTGAATTTGAATAGCGTTTGGTTTCGCGTGACGAAGTTCACTCGGTCGTCGTCGTTTTTATTTGTAGACACCGATATAATAGTGGTAACCATAATAATACACGTACCGAAGTGATTACCGTGGTAGACGAAAAACCACTCCGGAATCATATTATTATGAGTACGATATTATGTTATTATTATTTAACTCGAAGACACACTTTACCGGACACCAGTCACGATTGTTGTCTGCAGCTGCTGCTGCTGCTCTTCCGCCTTATTCATCGCATCTAACAAGGATAAAAAAAAAATGTGCATCTCGCAGTACCTAAATGATAATTATTTATTAATAATAAATTAAAATATTACCTATTAACTCTTTATATTTTTTCGTTGTACAATATTGCGACTTGAAGACGCACTACTCAAATTGTTTTTGTTGATATTTATGTATAAAACACAGGTATTAAGATTGTTATTTTTATCATAATATGTTTGTGTCATGTATACTCATGCTTTATTAATTAGATTATTGTATGTTACAATATAATAACATATAATTTAGATATTCGATGCCTTTTAGACTTGGTATGACAGACTACTGTCATTTTATATATCACATTGTAAATATTGTAGTATTAATTTCCGTCAATAATAAGATTAAGATTACGTCTTTGGTCGCCCGGCTTGTAAAATTATAATAATAATCATAATTTTATTCAACTTGAAAGAGATTACTGTAATACAAAATATACATATTAAATTATAACTTACACTTGATGAATCAATTCCCTCTCTTTGAGAGAGCTTGTTTTGAGAGAGGGGAGGCATTATATTTTAAAGTTAAAACTAATTTATACTTTTATAACAATTTATTAAATTACAGTCTTAATAGTATTATATAGGTGATATAATCGATTCGTCAATTCTGCAGCATGACCATAAATGTAAATAATAAAATATGCGTTTTCACTATTTTATTATTATTATTCCTCGTCGTCTATACCCTCGTTACCGCCACCGAGCACACGAAAATCGTTATTAAAAACGTCAAATTAGTCACCGACAAGTCGGATGGCCGGTAAGAACTACGTCGCGACGTGTGACTATAATATGATAATAATATTGTTGGCGGCCGTTATATGGTGACAAGGAAACGTCGACGCCGACGATAAGGCTCTGTAGCGAAACGTTTCCATTGTAACCGAACGTCCAGACGTCATGTCCAGAAGCAGCTGAAGTCGATAGAAAAGTTGATTAGAAAAAACAATTTCGTCGAAAATTTACTTTTTTAGTATCGCGTCACGGCGGGGCGTGCGTGTTCTGTATAATATATCATATAGTTCTATATTAGAGCTTTAACACTTAGAATACACTGTGGTTTAGTCAGATGTTGGCGGATATTTAATGTATGTTCAATACGTACCATAAAGATATTTTGTATTTTTTTTAAAAAATATTAGGCACACCTTTCAGATAGTTTATTATTGACACATTTTCTAGGTTGTAAATATTTAAAAGAAAAAATTAAGGTTCTTTTTTTAAAAAAACTCAAGTTTAGCACGTCGATCGACACGTGCTAGCTGAAGTATAATATTTTAAGTTTTGTAGCTCTACTCATAGGCCAGTGCAACGGAACCAAGACAATCAAATTTTGATATTTGAAATAATTTCAATCTCTGCAGTTAAATTTATAAATAAATGATTATCGATTTTTATATATTTTATTATAAACTACAGTCCTTATATCAACTTTATTATGGTTGTTACATAGAACAAAAGTATAAATTGTTCAAAAAAAAAATTTGGCACCAAATCAGCTGTGCACAATAGTACCTACTCTGTAGGATTTTTCCTTAAATTTGGCAAATGCTTAGATTTGTTTTACCATTTAAAGAGTGGCGACACCACAATACCTCTTTTTTTTCAAACGAGAACCAACCTTTTTCATTGTTAATTATTAAGTTATAATTTGTATTTACAAAACTAAATTATTGAAAATATTATGATCCTTAAGTTTATAATCAAAACTTTTGGCATTTGATTATTAAAGTAAAACATTGGGGGTTGTACCTACTCGCTCGGTGAATATCATATACTGGATAAGTATTATATACCGATATAATTTTATGTTGATGTAAGTTTATATTTATTACAAGCCATTTGCAAATATTATACACACCAACTTATGGTATAGAAGGGTGTAGGTGAAACGTCGTAATAAGAAAAACATATGAGAGCCCCACTCTCAAAAAAAAAAAAAAATAGTAGTTTGGCGTCGATGATGCAGTCAGTATGCCTGCCTATATATATATATTATATAATATCATATTATTATACCTATTTAACCGCGTTTTTCTTCGGCGGCGTCTATATTTGTGATATTATATTATTCCGTTGAGCGCGTTATGGTAATTAGACGAGACAATGGATCGCGGCGAGGCCGAATTAAGATTTATCACGTCGCCGTGATGCAGTAGGTATACACGAATCGCGATTGAACTCTGAGGGGGTAGCTCCGAGAAAACCGCACTCGAACCCCTTCCCGTATTGTTATTATTATATTGTTCTCACACTGTATGATATACAATATATATTGTTATACATATTATTATTATAATAAAGGTATGTATAGGCACATTTCGCGAGCGAAACGGACCTGGGCTGGCTCTCGTCCAGATTTTAATATCTCGCGAGAGGACTGTTTTTCTCGGCGTCGTCGGTCTTTCTCTCACTCGCTCTCTCCGTCTCCCTCTCTCTCTGTCTCTGTCGCTCTCACTCTCTCCCTCTCCCTATCCATCTCACCACCTCTTATCTCAAACCGTATCTCTCTTTTCGCACCGAATACGTGTTCAATGATCTGTATAAACATATATGTATATATATATATATATATATGAGAATTCGGATTTATTCGGTGCGTTTACGCCGAATTTTCCGTCTGCATTAACCGCAATTCAAAACGTCTCACCCCCCTCGTACAATAGGCGGTGTATATATAATAATAAAACAGCGCAATAGTGTGCGCATTAAGCGTATACACGCGCCCGGTGACGACTGCAGTATAATACATACATATTGGTAGGTAGGTAGGTAGATAGTACGGCGCCGTGGAATGTGTAAAAACCATTAGCACCGCGGAAGGAACGAAAAAACTCGAGAAAATTAATTATCGTTTTCTCCCTTTTTTGTTATGCGCCATCGTGCACCCGTCTGCAGGAGCCGCACCGGATAATGTATACGACCCCACACGCCCCACTCGAGTCTCTGTACAAACAATAATATTCTGTATACATAATATAATCGCAATAACAATAATATCAGTACCGGGCCGTTATTATAATCATAATGTGTATAAGTACAGCAGTGACTACTGCGCAGTTCTCGATCCGGGCGTGTGTAATATACTAATTTTTTAAGGTTGTAATTATTTGCACCACGCAAAAAACTTGAAAATCATCGGCATTATGTATAATATTATAGTCTGCACAATCACAATCACTTCCCCAACATTGCTTAATATACACGTAATAGGTATACAAATTGTTCCGTTTAGATAAATTTGTCGAGTCGAAGCAATTAGACAGATTATCCGTGACTTTTGATGAGGATTCGCCCGACCGTATGAAAGCTCAAATCCCGTAGTTTTACACTGACCGGGACAATCACGACAATCTTACGAACGTACTACAGATAAAATTTGGGTTCAAAAGATTCTGTTTTGTGTTGTTAGTTTTACCGTGGACAAGCAGTAAATTTACCTATTTTCAAATTTAAAGGTAAGAGCAGGTAAACCTATGCGCGTTCTATCGTCGATGTCTCTGTTTCGATATTTTAATTTCAAACCGAGATCACGAGCGTGTAAAATATTACAATATGTTTATAAACGTCCATAACTCGCTTTAAAATATCAAAACAAAAACAAAAGTGACGAGAGAACGCGGATTATAATATGTTCTTACCTCTGCTGAGTTTGACATATTACTTCATATAGGTCGATTTACTGCGCGATATCGCGACTAACGGCACAAAACGGATTTCGCTGAACGGAAATTATTGCAATGTCGTACGCAGTAGTTAATAATAATATATTATATACGATACGGAGAAAACACGTGCGGTCATCGAGTCTTCTGCAGCAGCAGCGGCCGACTTTCGAAACGATCGTTTTCGTTTTAGATTTCATATAATATACACACACACGGGAGGTGGGTACTTTGCCGAAGTATATTCGGGGTCGGTCGTCAACGTACGATTTATGCGAATTTTGTGCGCAGCAAGCCCGAAATCTATAGCCAGCGGCGGCGCCGGCGGTGTACAGGGTGGTGCTTGCTGCGGCGTATCGTGCACGATATAATATTTGGATATCCGGATACGTGGGCATCGTATCAAAATGCGATTTCGACGTGAAACCGTCAAATCCTTCGGGGTAGTACACCCCCTGCAGAACGAACACACGCACACGCACACACACACACACACACACACTGTCGACCCGGGGGTTGGGGTTTGTTTGGGGGTGAAGTGGGATGATGCAGCTCGGCGATCGTCGTTACCCTAATATCTCCCGACGACGACGATCCGAGCACGGGCAATAAATAGCGGCCGGGGCGATATATACATACGCGAACGGTACCCATATACAAACACTGAAACACACACACACATATATATATATAGGTACGTCATATTATTGCAAGGAGACTCTCCTTTCCCCATTAGAATATTATAACCGTCCTTTGTACATACGGCGGCAGTCGTGTATGTAACCTCCTCGGGATAACTGCAACAAATGGGCGTAACGACATTCCGGAAATCGTTATACGCGCGAGTCGTACATATTGTGCGTATGGAGGTACCTACAGCAGCAGCACGTATATACATGATATTATTTAGGTTCTCTCTATATATAATATATAATATACAATGCATACGGGGAGTGAACAAAAAAATTAAAAGACATTTACACCGGTCGAGAATGATGATAATATTATTATGTTCTCCGAGCGCGCGTACCCATAGCTATTTGCGTTTTACAACAAATATTAAAACGCATCGAGAAGTTTAATAATATCGTATGATAATAATAATAATAATAATAATAATAATATTAATAATAATTGTGATCGAGTCATCCCGACGTGGAGTACGGCGCCGGCAGAACGCGGCTTATTATAATATTATGATATATAATTAATATCGTAGACCGTCGTATATTATTCCTGTGTGTTATTTTACCTGTGTT
This sequence comes from Neotoxoptera formosana, assembly GCA_022818045.1. Taxonomy (NCBI): domain Eukaryota; kingdom Metazoa; phylum Arthropoda; class Insecta; order Hemiptera; family Aphididae; genus Neotoxoptera; species Neotoxoptera formosana. The sequence continues at coordinate 13,542,294 of CM040635.1, forward strand.
CCAATTGTCTGCGTTGTCTACCGTCGTTATTTTCGAATATCGTCGCAATGCTGATGGTCAGCACTCGCAGTATAATAATATACTTACTGTATCCATAATATATATAAAAGGTTTTAGATATTTGTTTATGACCTTAAAAACCTAAAAAAAAATGTACACTCAAAGATGTCCAAAAGATATCAAAGTATGTAAAACAATCAAGTATATGACATGATAAAGTAATGCGCATTGAGATCAAAACATTCAAAAAACAATATGAATACCTAGGTATATTATTTTTGGTTAATTCTTACACGACGTGTTCTCTGAATCGATTTTGAACCATGAGATTTTTTTTGGAGGTTTTTGAACAAGAACTTTCATCCGCGGTTGTCAGATAAGACATTTTGTAAGATGAAAAACTTTGTTCAAAGTCGAAATAATAGTAACGGTCGCGTATTAAAATTTATCAATTTTTAGGAATTTTTCTTTATTGAAAATCGATCTTTTAATCTTTTGTCATCGAAATATGAGCACAATTCGCTGTTTTTTCGTTATATGTATTTATTCCCACGAACCTCTAAAAATATGCAATTGAATAGTTTTCCCACAGTGTTGGGTTATTTTTTCTATTTTTCTAGCATTTTATGTCTTCTTAGTATTTTTAAAATACATTCTGTATACGTGGTTTTTACGCCGTGTGTAACGATGAAAAAAAATATTACGATCATTAGTTTAGGCACCGCATGAACCCTAAGTAATGATTAAGATTTATTTCATTCGTTATGCATTTATGTTTGGTTACAATTTTTTTTTCCAAACTGGTATTTCTAATTAGTCACATATTATTCTGTTACACAAATAATAATTTGTATAAATTAATTGTAAAATATCGATCACCTAATGCTGAATTTTTATATTTTTTAGCTCATTTTTAGAGTTTTTAATTTTGTCTTTTCTTGCCCTGTTCCGTTAGCTCGTCGAATTTTGTTTTATATTTACAGCCTTATAATTATTATTATATTATATTATTATAACGCTACGATAGAGATTAAAATATGACAGAGTGCATTGCGATCGGAACACGAGTTTTCGCCGTTTTCCGCCTCGTGCCATTATAACCGAGGGATCTTACGTGCGATCGCGATCGATATACGACCAAGTCAACGGAAATAATAATAATAATATAGTAATAGTATTATGTTTTAGGTATTCTTGACCGAGAAGTTTTCTGCTATCGACATTCGCGTGTCGTCGGTCGTACGCTTTTACCGCACTGCGCATTTGCGTTTAGTCGACACTTTTTCAACGAGCACCTCGGACGATGATCCGATGATATAATATTTAGTGCGCCATAATCGATAATAATAACATATTATTATTATCATAAAAATATACAATACATCGTTCGAGACCGTTTAGATAACCGCATCGGTGGTTAATGCCGTCGCTCCAGCGATGAATATCTCATATACTTTGGTATTATTATAAATAATAATATTTAAACGTGAGCGGCGCCCGTCATGCACTGCACACGATATTATTATTATTATTATTAATATTATTACTATATTGGACTGCCACTAGGTCATCGCCGACCGGACCGTTATTATTATCATTGTTGTTTTGTGTGTTGTTGTTTCATGTCCGAAATGATAATATATTTTCAGATGTAATTTAGACGTCCCAGCTAGTGCCCCGAACCGAATACGTCGTCGTCACTTCGATCAAATCAAGGTCGGAAACACGTAAAATATATGTTTTACGAATATCTCAACGCGTGTATCGCATGTTATGTTGTAGGTACTTAATTATTTAGCGAAAGTAAAGAAAATATGCATTTATCAAAATCATCAATATAATGACGTAATTATATTATATTGATGATTTTTCACTTATCACATCCGTGCATTAACGATTTCATATATTTTAATAATACTATACTGATAACAGTGAGTATAGCCATCGAATATCGAAATAGTGGCATAATAATATATACATATTATTATAAATCTATACTATATTATACGAAAAACGTATGTCCAGTAGCCACCCAAACGGTAATATCATAAATCATAATCAACCGTAAACCTATAATTAATATTGTATGGATATAATATGCATAATGTCAGGTCTAAATGTCGACATTTATAGGCTCAAGTAGGTATGGTTAATTTTGTACAGCTATTTTATACAACAATTTTGGTCACTTCGAATATATACATTTTAATGAATCTTATCATATTACAGGGCGATGGGTAAACATAGTGTATCTTAAATATCGTACGTTTTAATATATTTAATACCTATGCAAACGTAACATAATATCATATCATAAAACGTGCTTCGATGTATATATTATGGCCACTAGACTAAAACAATAATTGTTTGTAAATAATACGTTCGACTGAAAAGACAAAAAAAACATTCAACATTTATCCTGCCTCTAGACGGCTGCGACGGTATGGTTACCTATATTATGATATTATGATATTATTATTCAGTATTTTATTATTGTGGCAGGTCAAATATTGTAGTCATAATATTATATTTATGTGAATAATATATTGTCCTATATAAAAAAAATTGCTCTGATGTTGGGTTTGCACTTACTATTTCTTCCAGACGTAAATACAATGATGTGACATTTATTTTTAAGATTTGTTAATATAGTATATAGATGCCGTCTTAATATTATTATATTTCTTCCGAAATCCTTGAAGAAATAATAGGTCGGTTGGTTTCGAATTTTTACACAAGATCCAACTAGATCACCTCTTATTGTGAGTCTCGTTCCACTCACAATCTTTTTGTTTTAAATGAACCCTAAAGTCGTATAATATGCTTCGGGCTTGTAATAGATTACAGGTGTCAATGATTTTGACTTTGATGGTGAATACAATCTTCGGCGTTTATGTCTTCATAAAATATAACAGCGTATATAGTTACATTATTGATTACATTAAGTCCAATTCAGCAAATCGTCGTACACTCTGTCACCCTTTTGGGCTGCGATACACAATGTACACAATACAGTGTCATATAATATATAGAATTGCTGTGCATAAATCGTTTCCCTTTCGATCAGTTATTCTGTATTACGACAATATTATATGTGTGCGTGTGCGTGCGCGTGCGCGAAGATCAAATACCGAGCGAAAGCGCTGCATTTTTCCACTCTCCTTATCTAATATACTGTATTTGACTAAGTCACCTTAAATTCCATCACTTATCTGACCAGTATTTTTTTTTCTATCTTTTTTTTTCTTTTCTTTTCTGTACGAGCTGCGTCAGGAGAAGTGCGTTTTGTTGGTCGGTATCTGTTTAGTCTATAACACACAATATGTGTGTGTGTAGCAATCTCTTATTTGTTCATAGCTTGCGTGTGTGTGTGCGTATGTCCTTAGGAAGTATAGGTACCTATATATTATATTATTTGTATAATAATATATTGTATATTATATATATATATATATATATATATATATATACCTATTGTACTCTTATATAGGATAAACGAACGCGACAATCGCACACACACACAAAGGTTTATTTGATACAACATAATATTATAATATTATCGTTTACGAAATCCTCTAAGACCGAGTTATATACATATTAATATATACATACACATATTATATACATTTTACGAAGGTTTACGTGACGCGCGTCACAAATTTACATTTTATGTTTGTTGTGAACTTAGAAAGTGACTTACCACGGGCATACTGCATACAACAAGTGTAAACATATTATAATATTGTACGCGGGTTCGAAATTTAATAAAATCTCGTTTCTGTCTGCTATAGGTATAATAGGCCTATAGGTGTTGTCAATTTGTATCGCTGCAGGGCTCATGAAATTTTATACTTAGCTACCTATATTGTACAACCGTTTAAAATTTAGTTCGGTGTGGTAAGAGGGGGCAAATTCGTACGTTGGTTTTGTATTTGTTTTACCCATATATTATTACGACATTGCTGTAATACCGTGCGTGCTTTTTGACGGTCTTCTACCTAAAAGTCTGGTAAAAATTCCAATATTAATTTTTATAATTTCGTAATACGTACGCAGGTACTATGATTTTTTGAATTAACATTTAACTTGTATATTAGACCTTGTTCAAACACCTATAATATATACACTAGCAAATACATATAGGTAGTCGTTTAAAAAACAATACAAATTCAAACAAATATCTTTTATCGACTAATAACAATTCGATATTCGTGGATTTTTATTCCATTGAATTCTTTTCACTGGTCTTTTTTAAACGGTGTTTTATCGTCGGATAGTTTGAGGTCTTGTTTCTGATAGTATGTATTATAAATTATAATATAATAATATGATCTAGTAGAGACTTCACGGTGTACCTATATTTAATATCGGTTGTGATAAGATCTTCGATTGTACTTTATTATACCTAGGTAGAGGCGTACAGTGTGTACACATAATATTCTTATGTGTCACTATTTGCTACTACAGCGGAATACTATGTTTTATCTAAAGCCGTTTTGGATTTTCATAACTCGTTAACCGAGTGCTCAAACATGTTTAGAATTCCTTTAGGTAGATAGATAACAATTTTGGGTAAATAAGTTCTTTTAGTGCTTATACGCACACCGCCGCCACCCATGACTACCTACGTACACCTATTCGATTACCTAGCTCATAATATTATTATAACATCGTGATCCGTGGACATTGTAGTATTGTACACCTACAAAATATAAAAGTAGTATTATTCGTATTAGACCGCAGAATGTATAATTTACTAGGCAAATCCATGACAATTTCAATTAAAATTCGAACGTATCACTCGGTACACAAAGTGAAATATTTAACATTTAACTTCTTTACTTTTCGTTGGTGTATAATATGTTGAAAACAACATAAATGGCGTTAAAAGAAAAATACATTTATTTTATAATTAATAATTAATTTTTTATCTATACAGTATAATGTTATATACTACCACTTCATGATAATACGTGCTATTGTGATACAACAATATTTTAATTATAATTGAAGAAAAGTTCAGCTTGTACGATATAAAAGAAATAGTGACGTCAATAAAAGTTCAACTGCTGATTTTAAATTATCGTTTGTATAAAAAATTTATCAGGTCTTCGGAATTTCTTTAGAATTTTAAATGAAATCCGCAATGTGTACGTCATTACACGCAGTAATGGCAAATATGTGTCTCTGAGCACACAGGAATTCGGAAAACAGTATAAACGTTCGTAAACACAGTAGTCACTTTGTGCTTAAACATCATAATATTTAATTTAATTAGTACCTAGCTAATTAATAATAATATAATAGCAACAATAATACATACCTATTAAGTACATAATATTAATACTATTAGTGTGTTAAATTATTATGTTTATGAAATGAGTGTACCTACGCTATACCTATAACACCTTCCCATGTAAAATAACGAGATTTGTTAATTTTATCAGACTATTATAGGTACCTCAACCCATAATTTTGTTTTTTAAGACTCCTTCCAAAATGCGTTAGGTGTATTCTCTGAATTAAACGGGCTTGATTAACTCTGATGTTTATCGCGGTTTTTTTTCCCGACACAACGCAGACGTTATTTTATTTTATTTTTAATTAACTCTTTGCTCATTAAAAAAAAAGCGTTCGTGTTATTAGTTGTCTGATTAGGTTTTATATATACATACATATATATGTATCATATTGTTTTAAACCGAATAGTTAGACAATTAACATTGATAATTACATCTTTATAGCAATATTTTATATATGTATGTATATTATATATACTATATACTTTGGCGAGTAATACGATCCGAGATCTGTCTCTGGACAGTAAACCACACTAATTGTACAGTCCGACGACCACCGTGCTGCAACTCGGTAATTATATCGTATTGTATTGTTATTATTATATTATATTATATTGTGAACTCACCGTCCAGAACACGCGCTATTTTTATCGGCGAAACACATCTAGCTGGACGGTATATATAGTGGCTGGAAATAGGTATATATTGTTATTGTTATATTATATTATTATTACCTATACAACTGCACAGGTATACTATACCTGTAATATAATGCGTACGAAAACGACGACGACGGCGGCGGTGGCGTATTTTATCAGCTATTATTTTACTAATGCATTGGCGAATACAATATAAACGACTACGATTCGGACAGCCAGCAGTCATTCGTCTGCGGGCTAAGGTACGCGAATCCATACATCGCGTGCTAAAATAATATTATATTATTGTACTTACAACGAGACGCGAAAGTGGCGAGCAGCGAGGCTGCAGTTGGACCGCGAACCTTTTCACGGCCGAAGTTTGAATCTTCAAATCGTACGATATGACCACTGCAGAAGAGCTGTGTAATGATATTGTTCGGATATCGTAGGGTAGACGTCGTTGGCGGGGACTGCAGTTGTGACAGTGCTTACTATTTCATAATTTTTCTTTCGGACGATTGTTTTTTTTTTCCCAAACGCTGTTTGTCACATATCATTTGAAATACCATATCGAGAGCACGCGAAAAAAAAACCAAACAATACAAATACCTATTACCCAAGTCAGAATACATGTTTACATTTATTTTAAAAATATGGAATTGGTCAGCTGTGTATTTTATTAACAATAATATTATATTATGCTACTACATTCGTGAATAAATATACGATTCGAATGGGTCGTCTGTTCAGTATATGTGAATCCGCATTGAAAGTAAAGCGCTACAATAATAATATTGTACCTACACGACACGAGTGACGAGAGCAGAGCGAACATTTCATGGTCAAAGTTTGAATCTACAAATCGTGCAATATGACTAGTATAATATCTTTCAATACTTCAGGGGAGACGTTGGCGGTACTAGTAGTTGTCGGGACAGTGCTTACTATTTTATATTTTTTCTTTAAATTGTTTTTTTTTTCAATTGCTATTTATCACTTAAATACCATATCGAGAATAAAGGTACTAAAAATAATCAAACACTAAATTAAGTCAGAATACATTTTTTACATTTTCATAAAAAAAAATCGAAATTTTGACAATTCTCCCCGCTTCAAGATTAGTTGTCAGAGCTTAGACCGCATAAGCGAAAACCCATTAAAATGTCAAGGGGGGGGGGGGGGCGCTAACATTTTTAATACCATTTTGAGTGGCGTTGGGCTTCGATCCCACACAACTAAAAAGCTATCTGTTTTGGTGAGCTCATAGGATATTTGGGTGCCCCCCCCCCTAAGTCCTCCGATTCCCACCTATACGATAGACCGTTTGGGCCAAAATTTGATCCAAAATGTGGTCTGTCTTTTCCAAATAGACTATTCATTTTTATACTATTTTATCCGATCGAGAAAAGATATAATAATTATGAGAACGGTCAAACCTTATAATGTTGTATAGGCCGCGCAGCGTCAGACAGAGAGAAAACCGTCCGCGACCTCGCCGCGATGTGACGTAACGACCCCTCCAACAGTGCAGCAACATCGACGAAACGACTTTTCCTTCCATTTTGCTGCCGAATTCTCCTAAATGGTATATATATTGTAATCGTTTTAAATGCGTTGCTCTTGTCGTCTCTCCGTCTACACCGCATAGACTTAATAATATTATATATTAGGTATATATTATTAGGTCTATGGTCTACGCGTATGAAACGCGTATTAAAGTCGTTATTATCATATACGCATATTATAATAATATACTTGAAAGTGATGACATTATTGTATCCGTGACCGGTGAGCGCGCTGGACCCTCTGGGTGAGCGAATACCTACCTAATATATTTACGTAGGTAAATGATATTATTATAGCCTACAGGTATAATATTCTGAGAGACGGTTTTAGAATATTATTGTCGTTTAAAATATTTTAAATCTTATACTTGTTAAAATAATCATGGTTGAATGATTGTTAAAACGCAAATAAAATGAATTAGTATATAGATTCGAACATACTATGATGGCGTTATACATAATATTATAGATGCCGAGTAAAAAATAATTTTAAAATTGTATTCAAATATAGACATTTACACAATTACACGTCCATTCTGAAAGTAGGAATTTAAAATATTTGTAAAGTTGTAAGCACGAAATATACAAACACATGGTATATGTATTTAAATACTTTTCAAATGCTTATTTCAATGTATTTTTATATTTACTTATTTAACTGTACAAGTGGGAAAAAATGTGTAATAAGTAATAATTATTACTATAGGTAGCCACTATAGGTGCTATAAAATTGTAATATGTACGTTTAAGTATCATTAGAATTTATTTGAACTTTGAACTTCCTGCTAGGTGCTTCTTTTTAATCTGAAAAATAAAAAATAAATACAATTTGATATATTTTACTTCTGAAAACGTTAATATTAATTAAACAACAAACGATTGTCAATGAAATGAATATTCAAATAAATGTTGAATAATTTGATTTCAGTTATAAATAAAACGATGTAATAACTATCAAAAAGTGTGATGAATAATTCTTTTGAATTTTGAAAAGTAATTACGTAGAAGTATTTGATTTTCAAATACAAATACGTCCAAGACAGTAGGTATTTAAAATACTTTCCAAATGCACCTATACTTAACTAGTATTTAAATACACTTACTCAAATATTTCACCGAGTACAAGGTACACACGTCACACATATTATTCGTATTTTATTTTTGTACATTCGAAACCAATATCTGTGTACTGTTAAATTTGTTTTTAATTTATTATATTGAATAGGCGTACTGTTTCACTTTTGTTGTGGGCTTATTACGCGTGCACGGGGCGGCAGAGCGTTATGATGTTGAAAAAAAAACAAAAAACCATAAAGCACCCCACGAAAATCGATCCGAATCGCACCCATTAGTATTTATATACATATATTATTATATTATGTACTGCTGCAGGTAAACGAAACGAAAATTGCGTATGTACGAGACGTCATCCCGTCGGCGGGGGCGGCGGCGGCGGCGGCGGCGGCTTAGTCCGGAAAGACGAGTGGACGGGTAAGCATCCGTTTTTTAGCCGTACAGGTCAGACGATCACGTCCGCGGTTTACACGCGTTTATCATCACAATATAATATACGATTATAATATTATACATAATATTATCATGTATAATATAAAACGACGGGACACACTTCTCTGTAAACGGCCTCGCCAAACAAAATATATAATAATATGTAATTCATTCACGAAATACAAGAAATACACGAAATATTAAACGTCGTGTAGGCCTCGCGCGTTGGTCGGTGGCACGTAGTCCGGGCACACGAGAATAATTTGGCAAATCTCCTCACAATTATTATTATATGAGTGGTTAGTGTAGTTAAGACCACCACAGGTAACTACAACAGGTATTTGCATAATTCGACATTTCGTTTGACATTATAACGATGTTGAATAACTTAATAAAAATTACTCTATGGGAGGTATACAATATTAGGTATACATATAACGTGCAATCTAAATACTCAATTACCATTTTATTTAAAACGTATAGATCTACCGAAACGAAACTTTATAACATAATATAATATTATATAATATATTGTATGTAGTCTGTGTAGATATACTATAATTTGGTAATAATTTTAATCGGACACGGTGCTATATTATATCGGTTTCAGTTCACTGGCAAATCGTCATTGATGCGGTTTACCTCGCTCTGTGAACTAATTATTCGATAGTGATGGGCATAGATAGCACTTGATGTATATTTTTTGATCGTGGTTCAACTAATTTAAAAACTTTCCTGATGTGCGTCTAAGAACAATTAATAAATCTTTTGTCAAAATCGGTACAGTATATAGTTTTTGAGTCTATTTAATATATATGAAGCTATAGAAACACGAGGCTTTTTATTGTACATTTGAATAACAAACAATATGTATTTGTTATTATTTTATTATATTTAACCACAATTCAATGGCAACGCATAGTGATTCAATACTAATTTTTTTTATTAAACAATTTCAGTTACCAATAATTGCAAGTGGCAACCTTATAAATTATTCGATTTTTGTGAGTCAAATCTAAATTTACGTGTGAGGCGTGAGCCACCTTATAGCAACATAAAAGGGCCGTAAAGAGAAGCTACAAAACCGCCCCTCCCCCTCGAGTCTCAATGAATTGATTGATATAACCTTCAAATGAAATCGGTCCAGTATTTTCACTTTTCAGAGATAAGCGCGTTCAAACATATACGATCTCTTCAGCTTTATATATAAGTATAATAGATAGACAGTATAATATATTACAATATGGTAAATTCTTCGTATATTTAAGAATTTAACGCATCTTATCGGTTTTAGTCCAAAATGTTTAATATTATGTTATTTTTAATTTATTGTGATAAAAGTCACTAACGAACACAGCAAGGTACTAGACCACAGCTGCAATCAAGTAACTATTATTAATTTCGATTACGAATAAGGTCTCAATAATATTATAAATGACGAGAATCTAAAAAAATTAGTTTGTTATGATAGCACTTATTAAACTTAGACAATTTCTACAAACATAAAACGTAAATATATTAATAAATTTATTTTTTATAAATTACTATAACTTTAAAATCGTCATAGCCATCATATTTTTGAACTATCATGGACTGCAGTTGTCTATGATAAATTAAACCTTCGTACATAAAACTTATTAGTTTAGAAATGTTGATTAATATTAGAATAAACTAATAACATATAGAAAATTAAAACAAAGAATAGCGTTTAAACAACTTACAATAAACAGGGTGGTGCAAAGTCTGTATCGCCGCCTAACCAAATGGCATTCAAAATCTAAGTGATTAAAACATATTACGTCCTCATGTGTATAATAATTAAAAACCCAAACATCAGAAATGTAATACATTCATTATTAATGGAAAATACATATATATTCAAATCCGCGGATGTCTGAAGAATAAAGATTTACCAATTTTTTATAGCGATCATACTTAACATTATTATTACATCATATCAAATTTTAACGTCATTATTATTATCTGTTGGACGGCGCATTTTCGACGTATTTTTTAGTACTTTCGACTTTGATTGTAGAAAAAATATATAACTTATCATCGACGGTGGCGGTGGCGGCGTATACCTGCATATCATAACATATATTTTTTATAAATCAGCAGACGACGTACATGATAATATTATAAGTACAATAATGCAAATCTGTTTGGGCATTGGGTCGTCGATGCAAACAAATAAACTGTATGACGTGACATTTCGGACGAAACGTGTCATCGTGGACCTGTGTTCGATTTCCGGCACCCTCGGCGAGTTCAACCCTTACCACACACACCCCCGACTCCAACCACCCCCCTTCAAATGATCTAGACGTCTAGACCGTCTCTACATAATAGTACTCACTGTATATAGAACCTATTGCAAATCGCGATATCAAATTATAATATTATATTATTGTGCTGACCAAACGGCGTCCGGTCGAGGTCGGAGGCGGCGGCGGCGGCGGTGACGACACACATTTTGGCGAGTCGCGCCTTGAACTCGCGGCTGCAACAGTGGGTGACCTTGAGCGTTATATTATCTTTTTTTTATTCTATATTTTAACACTCGAAAAACAACAAAATAATTTACCGAATACAGATGATATTATATCACTGTGTCGCATAATATGACACTATGTATTATATAATAATATTATGCATACTAAATATTAAATAAATAATAATCAAATTCGCTTTGCCCTAAAAATGTGTCAATTGTTTTTTTCTTTTTTTAAACCTTTTTATCGCAAACCTATTTGAGGTAGCCGATCGCTGCGTCGCAAATTCTGTTTATAAATGACAATTTTCCACAGTCAATTATTTAGCTGATAATTTTTCTGAAAATGTTGACGTACCAAAATCTAAATGAAAACGAGTCGTATTTGACTTTGTGTAGGTACTAAGGATAATAATAATTATAGGTTTACGATAAAGGGTTTGGAAGATATTATAAGGACTGTGGTAATCACTAATCAGACAATTTTAGTATTTTTTATGAATGATTAGTAATTTATAAGAATTGTCCTAGTAAAACCATTTTTAATGACTATTATCCATAAAATAAACATTTTAATAACTTAAAAACTATTCGTTTAAATTTTGAACTAAGTAAATTTAATAAAAAAATTATTTACTAAATAATTTACAGCAAAAAAGAAAAACCTCCTCCCTTTGAGGGGTTGGATTTGAAACCCAGTAGTTTGTATCTGGACACTCCTTAAGTAGTGCAAAAAAATCTCAAGAATTTTAAAATACTAAGGTCGAGTATATTATTGAAAAACGATGACACAAACACTTGTCCGTTCTGAGTGTCGAAGAATAATAATTTAATGTGTGTGCAAGATATTATGCTGGCTGCAATCGGGTTCTGTAGTTTCCGCGAGATTACCGGACGCCGTGCTCAGACAAACGCACAATTATATTTTTTGTATAATTTAAAGGAGAACACTGTATAATACGTCATAACGATAATAGTTATTATTATCGTCGTCCGGCGCCGCCGCGACCGCTCACGAATGCTAAACAAACGAATCGCAGGTCGAGACGCCGACCGCGAAATTTTGGCGGGAACCATCTCCGCCTCTCGCCCGCCCGCCCAAAGAACGAGTGCCGCCGCCGCTGCCGTAGCTAGCTCGTTTTTATATTATTTTCCCGCGCAATATTTTATTATTATATTATTTTATATTATTATCTACCTACGCAATACTCCGCCGGCGTCGTCTCCGTTTACTCGCGTGCATGACGTATAGTATTATTATTATATTATTATTATTATTATTATTATTATGATCTGCATTTGTTGCAGTCGTTCGCCCGAACGGCGTGGCGGCGGCGGTCGGTAAATAATAATAATTTAAAAATTTATCGTGACATATAATATATTTATATGAAATATTTTACTAAATACGTAGTTTTCGTGAAAATCGCTCGGTAAGGTATAGGAGTTGCTCTATTATATTATATAGGTGATGGTTACCGTAGATCGCACTTATTATATTATGCACAAGACTAGACATTGTTAAACAGAGTTGGGCAAATTAAGTCGAGTTAAAAGGTTGATTATTAGTTTTAACTTTTTTAACTTTACCGGTTACTTTTGGGTTTCTGTTGATTTAACTACTAACTATACGCATTACCTTTGATTGTTTTTCAATTGGCGTGAAATCGTCGGACTAAATTTTCATCTTAAGAAAAAATCGAGTTGATTGATTTGGTTTTAAATTTTATTGAACTACATTTCAATCGATTTCGATTTCATTTTGTATTTCGGGTAATGTTTGGTATTCATTGTTTCATTGTTTTGTATTTATTGTTAGAGGGCAGAAAACTTCAATGTAGTAGGGATACTGTATAGTTTTGAGTTGGTAAAAAATAACGTAGGCTAGGTAGTGTTATAAACAAAAAAATTTACTTTTAACTTTTAAAAAACTTGGGTATAGGTACTCATTTTCAGCTTAACAAGTAAACCAAAAACTAAATGACTTTTAACTTTTTTTGCACTAATGTTTAATTATTATTAACTTAACTTGACTGAGTTAAAAAAAATATCATTAGCTTGTAGCAGCTTTGACTTTACCTGCGTATTCTGATGTATTATAATATAATGTTGTGGTGATATATACGATATTTACTATTGTTTTCGAACCATAATATCGAACAATTCTGGTTTCCCGAGACGGTTAAATTATTCGCGTTCACCGTAAAAATGTTTATTTCTTGAGAAGAATTTTTTTTGTACTATAATAACGTATAAATACTGCGCAATATTGCAGATGAGCGATGACTATACCGGAATATTCGATTTCTTTTTTTGGCACCTGCTCGAAACTGTATTGTGAACTTTCGTTATTGCATTTATAGATATTGATTTTTAGTCCGAAACGTCGTATTTAAATTTCATTGAACCCAGTCTTACGAGAGGGAACTCTATGCATAGCTCGTATATTTCTATAGATTTTCCACTATAGAATAGTATAAATAATTTATACATCGGTATATTGTAGAATGTAGATTGCTCTGTCACCTGATGTTTTTAACTGAAAACGAATTCTCGAACAGTGGATTTTTACCGGACTCAAAAGTATCGGATCAATAGTGTTGAATTAATGGACTTTGAATTTATAAAATAATTAACAAATCGATGGGAGTATCGAACCGATGACTGTATACCATTATAATATTAACACAAACGTTTGTCGGTATTAACGTTTTTTTTTTTTTGTTCACATACAGAGGCCATTGTAAAATAGATATTCTGAACTAATTTTGTACAATTAGCAATGTTAACGATCGATTGAAATATATATATAGATATATATGGCTTACAGTGTTCTTAAAAAATGTTTAACGACCGTAGTATATATATAATATAATATGCAAACTAGTTAGCTATTCTCACATTTCCGCGAGAACCATAATGACGACGGTGTCGGTTCTTTGGAACTTGTTTGTGTACACGGAGAGTGGCGGCGGTGTGAACCATTTATAATAATATCATTATTCGTTAGTATAATAGTCGATAGGTATATAATATAATAGTTGTTGTTTTATTCTTCTTAATATTTTAATTAGATACGATTTTTTTTTTTTTTTGATACCGTTTAACCAATCGCACACAGTGTTTAATAGGTGCAATTAAAACGACAAGACAAATAGGTGTTATTCTCTTCAAATAATTATACTGGTGATAAGAATTCCGTGGCAGGGAATTTGAATATTATTGTTTGGCGAAACCGGCGACAATAAAAACACCTGTGCTTGATAATAATATTATAATATCGTGGACGGATCTATTATATAGGTATGTATATTATGTGCATCGTCACGAAGGACACGGAGGTCCTCTGTGTTTTTACTGTTATTATCGTATTGTTTACTTATTTGGTTCGTCGTTTTCCTGCTCGAACACGCTCGCCGTTATATTATTTATATTTTTTAATGTCGTTTTCATACCCCCGCCGAACGCGATTCCGCCTTTGTCGAGTTTTTAATTAAAAGGCACATATAGTCGTCGCCGGACGACGGGAACATAATATAATAGACGTTAATAAAATAAAGTATTAACGGCGGCGTAGACAATAATATTATAACACGCAGCGTATATATGTTTAGTGCCTTCGATTGTTAATCGTATATCCGCCCAGCACGATCGATCAACGAATTCAAAAGGTGTACTCCTCCATAAAAAGTGTATCAAGCGAACCGTTGATAGAGAATTAATAACGTGTGGTAAATCATACATTTCGTGTTGTGATATTACAATATTTGGAAAGAAGCGCAAATACTATTGATATCCTCTTCTCTGGGCGAAACTGAATTCGCTCGGGTTTATCGAAATAATATTATATTAGTGTATAGTTTAGTCGAACTATAAATGGATAATATAATATGTAGGCGTAGGTCACTCGGTAATATTTACCTTTGCCCCTTATGGGTAAACGGGGAAACTCTTCGGCCCACAGCGTGAAGTTTTCAACCAAAAGTGTGCCAAGCGAACCGGTGAAAGAGAAATAACGTGTGGTAAATCAGACATTTTGTGTTGCGATATTACAATATTTGGAAAACGTTAATATTATTGATATCCTCTACTCTGAGCAAACCCGAATTCTCTGGGGCTTATCAAATTAATATTATATAAGTGTAGTTTAGTCGAACTATAAATGGAGAATATAATATGTAGGCGTAGGTCACTCGGTAATGTTTACCTTTGTCCATTATGGGTAAATGGGAAAACTCTTCGGCCCACCGCGTTAAGTTTTCAACCAAAATTAAAAATGTTACACATATACATTTTAAACAATTTGAAATCGCTTGCAAATAAACAAACCGCCACGCGTACGATTAGGCATATTATATGATGCGAACTGAACAAAATAAAATATGTGAAATGTCACGTTCAACGAAAACGACTAAAAGTATTTATATTTATATTCATGAAATTATTATGTTATCGATATCGAAATCGTACTGAATTGTCTGGAACGTAACTGTTAATGTGTGTTTTTACGCATTCAAATACTTTCAAACTTTCATAACATGTTTAATATGGGTAATACATAAACTAAACGCTTAGTAAAATATATTATTACTATACGTTCGACATTCTAAACCGAAATATTATATAATAAATCTACCGCTAAATTATAGCTGTTGATTCTAAACGTACAAAATTGAAAATATCATATAATATTCACCAAATAATATTTATTGGCGACTCGGTGCTAATGTTTGTTTTTTTTCGACAATCCTCCCTCCGCCTTTAAAAAAGCTAATTGAAAAAAAATGTATGATTGTAGTGCATCTAAATAAATAAGAGAAAAAAAACTCGACGAAGAAAAATAATCAATACAGCATTATTATTTATTACTAGGTACCTAACTAAATTTCAATAAGCATAATGTCAGAAATTAATGTGACTTGGAAGAATATAAGAATGTGATTAAAATCGATTTCTGATGATAGGAAAATGTAAGCTATGTAAGCAATTTTATGAACAATACAATGATATATTATAAACGCAAATACGACTTCACAAAAGAGTGCCTACTTTCACCCTGTAATCACTATAAAATGTACGATATTAATTGTCTCCTCGAGTATACGCTGTCTCTGAAAGAGTTGCTGTTATTTGTATTTAAAGCACGGCGGACGTGTGCAGCGGTAAAAAAGGTAAAACAAAATATCGGCGATACGTTCCACGTCCAAACTCAAATTTAATATGTTATACCCTCGTATATTATATCATAATAAATCTATACAGCCGTTGATTCTATAAGTACAAAATATCATATAACTTTCTACAGTCGACAGCTGCAGTTGTACAAGGAGACGGCCTGGTGCCAATTTATTATATTATTTTTTGACATCCTCCTCCGCCTTAAAAAATGACGATTTTCAGCAGTAAGAATGTACAATACTGTTGCGCATCTTAATAAAATATATGAGAAACCAATTTTACGGAGAAAAAATAAACGATAATATTATTACTAACCATATAGACGTGCGCTGAAATTTGGTATGGGGGTGTTCCACTAAGATAATGGGGCTTAACTAACCCTCTCCTCCCCTAAAAAAAAACCCAATAGAATACACTCATACCTCTTCCTCATAATGGTAATCATATTTTGTACTATTAGATATTTTTATAAGCCTATACAATATTGTAAAAGGCGATTACGCTATACGCCTTCGCGAGAGAGCGAAGCGCTCGCCCCACAGCTACTAAAAAACATTCAAGTCTCCCGGAGTGTACGCGTGTCCGAAAGTGTTGCTCTGTAGTCATCCGCACGACCGCGACGGGGAGGAGGAGTGTCTTCAAACTCGGTATTTTATTTGTAAAATAAACTGCAGTGATATCGTGATGATAATAATATAATATATCATACTCGTCGGCGTGAGCACTTCAGCACGTCTTGTAATTCGATTTATATACCAACGTTTTCGTTGTACTTTTGCCGCCGAAAATACTCGATGGTTTCAAAGCAAACACAACGCACGGGCTTACCGCATACACCAGCTACTTTATAAAATAATATACAATATCGAGTTTATGATATAAATAACGCGCGCGGTGTCTGTTTTTGGAGTGTGCACTAATAATAATAATAATAATAGTGCTGAGATACATGTGTGGGTACTACGTATATAATATACGTCTTATATACACCGCTCGACAGACGGATCAAATATCACTGCAAGGTTAATGATCAACTCGCACAGTCGTGTCGGTAATTCAATAATAATAATATTATGTTATATAATATATTACAGTAGTACAGTAATATTATTCTGCGCGATATTACGGTAGGCATAATAATATTAATATAATATAGTAGGCGCGTTGTTTAATCGATCGAATAATATTCATAATAATATACAAACGTTGTTCGAACGCGCGCGTACAATCAACGAGCATTGACGATGGCCCCGCTGAAGTGCGTATAATAATAATATAGTATAATAACTCGATATTGTATATTACCTATAGAGAGGTACTTTTATAAATATTATTCGGTTATTATAATTGTGACTACGGGCGATACACACAACACTATATTATTATTATTGTACGTACGGATAGGCGAGGTACCCATTTCTCGGTAATAGGCCTCTCCGAAATTTTTTCTAAGGTTACCCACCGAATATTATATATTATATAGAAGCAGTGCTCTATTGTGCGTTCTGTCGGTGTACGACGTTCGACGATATAATATTCGTGAACAGATTGAAATAAACTTTTCTCGCGAATAGACACGCCGCGATAGACGAACAGCAACAAAAAACGTCGTGTACAGCATTGTTCCGCCGGCATGCATACAAGTCTCGAGCGCTGCGATGACGAAAAAAAAAAATGATATTTCCTTTTTTTTTTAGCAGTATAGTTAATATAATATTTTAAAGGTAGTTGTCGCACTGAAGTTATAATTGACGTTCAAACATTTTTTTCCTTCGACAAAAAAAAATCACTTGTATACCCGTGTTTACTAAATTATGACGTGTATATAGTTTACTATTTGTGTTTACGACTGTAGGTGGTACCCACAGTCTACATACTCCAGATTGGGTAGTCCGGTTGTGTTTATCGTCCAACGATTTGAGCCCCAAATCGCAATATCGTTATTAAAATATTAAATGCAAATTGTTATAATCAAATATTTTAAAATCAATACATTAATAATTAATATATATATATAAATAAATCTAGGCACGTGGCCAATGAATAAATAGTGTCCCGACAGTTATTGCTAAAAATAATATAAGAATATTTATTACTTATTTAAATTTTACAAAAAAATACTATTCGCGATCGCCCTCAGAAATTCTAACTTCTGGTATAGTGGTATGTATCTAAAAACGGAGTAATATAATAATTATAGCTCCTCGTAATAGCCGCGCGCTGGTGAAATTTCCAAAAAATTTTATTTTTTACTTCGGGAACAATGACCGTCGGAAAAACGGAATTCGGGAAAAAAAGGTCTCGGGTGTATGGACTTTCGGGAAAAATACCATTAGGGAAAAACGACATTCGGGAAAAATACTAAATACTAAATCATATTTTTATTCAAAAATGCATTTTGTACCTATCAATCGTTTATTTTATCTGTAAAAGACTATAATATTATTATCTAATTAGAATAAAATAGTTGTTATTAAAAGTGTACATAATATTATAATATTTTACCTACACATGTACGACTTATTATGTATATTGCGTGCACCGTGCATGATAATATTATTTTAATGTTAGAATTAAAATATTATGTGCTTGCGGTACATTGGTTTCGTTGTGCACTCTTTAATAGGTAATGACTAATGACGTTTAAATAGGTATGCCGTACACGTAATTAAAATAAAAATATTTAGTGGTAGGTTATGCTTTAATTCATCATAGTACCTACCATTGATTATAAAAATATAAACGCTTGTATATTTACAATAACCCTTGTAGTTATACCAATAATGATAGTCCGTCGTTATAATTGCCTACATGAAAAGAATATTTCGACCATAATATACAGGGTGTCTCCATGCTAACCCCCATTTTTTTAATTTATAATAATGAATTTATTCAAATTCTGATTTTTGGAATTTTTAAATATACTTAAAGTCCACATTTTCAAAGTCTTAGGATTTTTGGCATTACTCAATATTTTCCAAACAATTCATTACATAAAATGAAAGGGTAAAGAGGGTATCATTTTAAAAACAGACCATTTTATCTCTCCAGAACACTCATTAAAAATACGAAAAAAATCTCATGAATTTGAAAATAAGGCCTTTGAGCTTATTATTTAAAAATTCCAAAAATGATATTTTCAATAATATTGTTATTGGAGAAAAAATGGGGTTGATCGTGCTCGGTGAATTACTCTGTATATCATATTTTATAATGTCAACGGCGCTTATGCATGATAGTAATTACGATAATCATTTAATATGTTATATAATAATCCATAAAGACACGTAGCAGGTTCGCTCATAACTCTATGCGAACCTTCTCTAGTTGTTTGAGTTGGGGGGTGGTGAGGGGTGTTGTAGGTTGTACGCGTATTAATATGATCGCTGCATTGAACTTAAATCCGATACGAATACAATAATTGATATTATATCATACAAGATACAACCTTGGACCCGGAGACCGACACGTCATCGTTATTGTACTTGCAGGCTTATATATTACAGGTATTATTATAATACACTGATAGGAATTCGCGTTTTGTACATCGTAAATCTTCGCAGTAGATTATTCCGAAACATTGGCGCTTTAAATCGTTTTTTATGAATAATATAACGCGGCCGTATTAATTTTATTACACGGATACAAACACACACGCGGCGTAATGTTATAGTGGCGATAATCATATGGTTTTCAATTATTTAATGAACGCGTATTCGAATGTACATACCACCTACCTATTAAGCACTCTGAGTAGGTACTCTATAATCCTACCGGGTTTTTTTTTTTTTCCGGTAATATTAAATTAAAAAGAACCGAGACAATTATTTTAATGCGTTTTAAATGAATTAAAGCTTGTAGTCCGCGATAATAATAGTTTGTTTATGATAAAAAAAAAACCCCTACTCGCAGTTCCATGCGTGTATTATTATTATTATTATTATATAGTGCACGAGAACAATGAAATTCACTTGTGCTCGTAAACGGGGAATAATCCATGCGCGCACATTAAGCATACTATAATACTTACCGTATAATAATAATAATATGATGATGATGATGATGATATTTAAGACGCATAGAAAGGTATCCGATTTCTCGAATCGTTATAATGATATATATATTTCACGATTTATCGAATAATTAACGCGGCGCATCGCTTTGAAGTGTTTTTTTCTTCCGCCGTATTATTGTCTCCGTAATAATATACTGATCTTAAAAAAGCATCGGCTTGTCGTCGGATTGGTCGACGGTGTACAGTCAGCGGACACCAATATACAATTTATAATACTATACGATATATACACCTCCAAGTGTAGTAGTATGCATATTATTATTATGCGATGTGAAATCGTGTCCCGACCATGGTTAATACCAGGGGCGTAATTACGGGGGGGTTATGGGGGATAGACCCCCCCCCCATGTGCCGTATTTATATTACTGTTGTCTTACAAAATACAAAATACAAATTACTAAAAAAAAAGTTTTAATTTATATATTGAAAAAGAAATTAGTGGGAAGGTCGAAAGGAGGTGTGCGGGCGAAGCCCCCACGGGTCTATGGTTTTAAAATATCCATATCCCCTCCCATAAAACATTTATAATTACGCCACTGGTTAATACCTAAACATACCAGAATGGGACGTCTCTATACTCGATAGCACGGTATAAGCTGACCAGTGCTGAATCCGTGTGTACTCCGAGAAGAGCAGATGCCCCCTGACAAATACCACTGACAAAATTCATATTAAATGTACAATTAATACTTGTTACGATTGCTTGTTTCTAAATTTAAAATGTCTTAATATCGTAATAGCTAGGTAATAATTAATTATAATATAAATCACAATACTAAAATGTATGATCAAAAAAAAAAAAAGTGATCCCCTCCCCTCACCCAGAAAAATTGTTTGGATTCAACACTGATACTGTGATCGAAGAATCTGTCCAGCGAGAGAACGAGCCGCGTATACCGACGAAAACACGGTTTTTCTGCTCATCCCTTGCATGCGGCACCCTGCTATTTGGGGATCTCTTTCAATGGCAGGGTAATGCAGAGTCTGCGTGTTCTCTCGCTCGACAGAGTATAGATACTGCAGTACAGTTACCATGGTTAAAATATACGGCTGTGCTAACGGTATATGATTGAAAAAAAAAACAATTTTATCAATCAGGTACCCGCTAAATTTTGAATTCGATTAATTTCAATATCAACTACTCTTTTCTTATTAATATTATCTGCAGCAGTAAAGGATACCACAACCTTAAATGCACGTAACCGATTTGGTAACTGTAGTACGCTCTTCCACCACACTAGAATACAATATAATGCATGTCCCATCCATGTACCTACGTATAATGTATATATAATATCATCTATTCCGCAGGCAGTATTTAAGATAAATGTTTTTTTAATATCAACTACTTATGCAATTTTTGATATTTTGTTTGATAATAGTAATAAAAATGTATTTTTTTTTTACAAATATAATATGTCATGACGTCATGTATAATCTCAACTCTAGTATAATCGTCATTCGATAAAATGTATAGGTACAATGTTGTATTCTTGTACAGTTGTATCTATTAGACACAGTGTTTAATATTCACAGTAATATCACTTGTGAATAGATACTTTTTTTCGAGTATTTTGCCTGGTAAAAACCATACTCGTACAAGTCGCTTGTGGTTTTCGAGGCACTTCTTCAGCGTGGTCCACGAAAATCACGTCTATCGACATCGACTCGGAGATAGCGATCAGCGGCGGCGTTTGCCTTATACCATGATGATTATTATAATTACCTATTAAATTAAAGTATGGTTGTTTTATGCGTTTGTGTCCGTCCTAACAACGTAGTCGTCTGTATAAGGTGAGATCGCCGCCGAAAATATTTTAATAATATTATTATTCGTATCGATGTCAGGAAACGTTATACCAAAGAATTGATCGTCAGCGCGTCGTGTACATAATAATATGTCCCGCAGCAGTGCCGAGTTTTAACAAGAATAAGTCCTATATTATGATTGTCGTCTTGTCTGCACCACTTACTAATCGCATATAAAATAATAATAAAAAATATTAAGCGATTATACAATCAAGCCGCGCTTTTGCGCATAATATAATATTATTTGCTTTATGTAGCTCATAAAATTTAATTATTCTGGTCGAAAACTTTATTTTATTAGAAATCCTGTTTTCTAATCATCGTTTTGTAAGACATATTATGTTATATTGTATATGGCCTCGAGAATATTTTAGCAACTCCAAAAAATGGTGGCCTGGGGCAACTACCCCCACCCTCAACGCAGCACCTTTATGTTATGCTGCACATCGCGAGTGATAGAATAAAACCCTATAATATGGTACAATTATTATTGCTCTTCAACCGCTATAATATTATAATATAGCTGTTAGTAACACGATACGACGGTATTATAATAAAATAATATAAGCAAATTATAATTGGTAAGTAGGTACTTCAATAGGATTTTTTTTATTACAATTAAGACACCTTAACACTCCTAAACACCTCAACCGAGGCCTTGACTGATATTATTATATTTTTTACGTATCTCTACTACTACTACTACACACACACACACACACACAATAACCTACGATTGTGTGGTGTGAATTCACTAGTGGCTAGTCCGATCGTGACTTCAATGGCGGCGGATCGTCATTGGTGTGCCGATAATATTTCGGGCCTAACAATAATTTGATACAGTGGGATTTTTTTTGCCGCCAGTATTTTTTATTTTACTATACTAAACGGTCATTTTCTCAGTAAATTTATGTGTTTTTTGAAAATATTTTACTTTTATGTTGAAGTTGTTATTAACACAACATCGAATGGCAGTAATTATAATTATAATATACATAGGCCAGTCGAAAACATTTAAATATTTTAGTCGACCGGCGAGTGGAGTGGATAGCAAATTGCCGGCGAACCACGTTCCAAACGCAGTCGTCTAAACGCGTATTATGGTCATAAACTCGTAACTAATAATAACTACCGTCACGAAATTCGATTTTTATGTGTATCCAAATTCTCAGAAAAACACTCTCCTTCGGAATATAAAATCTAATGTGTATATTGTACTCATTCGAAGGAGGGGCAGGGGGAAACGATAACATACAAAATAAAATATGCTTTTTTTTCTAAAAAAAATGTCATATATTTTGATTCGAAATTATTAATATATCTTTAAAATAACAATAATTATGTTTACACAAAAACCCATACATTTATCGATAACACGGCCGTTTAGCGGTAAAAAGAATCACCTTGTAATAAACAATAATAAACGGTGTATACGGTGTAGGTACGACTACGAAAAATATTATATTATATTATATTAATACACTGCACAGTCGACCGAGGGACTTCGTTCATTATAAACGGCCGGTTGAATATGCGCGCGGATAGTTTCTTAATATTATTATTATTATTATTATGTAACCCGAGTGTTCTTTTTATTGTTATGACTTTTTTATTATTATTAATATTATTTCGTTTCTATACGCATGCATTGCTCCGCGATTATAACATATTATACTGGCTACTGGTAATTATTATGACGACGAGATCCTGTGTGCGGCGGGACCGGAAGTTTGCGTTGTAATTGGCGGCGATAACGTTGGTTCGGACCGCGGTATGATATATTATATATATGTATATAAAGGTACCGACCGGTACCCAGGTATTACACAATTATGTATACGATAATATTATTATATTACACTGTATATTGATATCGTTTTATATACTCGAGTGCACGCGGCGTACTCTCGGCGACTATTTCGACTAAAAACACACACAAGTCGAACCATAAAAAAAAGTGTACATCAATTACTATATTATTATATAAACGGAGTTCTCTCGAGATTTGCGCCCGTCTAGTAGTGATTTCTACACCAGAACTCGCTGTTGCTCGGAACAACTTTAGTTTTGTGCTTCAAATATTTTTAAATTTATTTAATATTATTCAATTCATTATTCTTCAATATTTATATGTTGTCAGTTTGAAGAAAATGGGAATAAAATTCGTTTCAGGGTTCGCAATGAATGTCATCTTGAATTTCCGGAGCGTATTTTTGAATCATTTTGGAACTTACATGCCTATTTCAAGTTTGTATCGTTCGTGTAGGAATTCGCACACGAACGCGTATATAGTGTTTCGTGTGAGAACTTACGTTTGGGTAAATTTTACCCATTATGAGTCATACCTACATTGTCGACGGATTTCACAGTTTACCTACTTAAGTGGATTCCAATTTCCGATCGTTCGAATTGCAGAAATAACTCCGCGAGTTCACCCGTCTATGATACCATTATTTTAATTGATGATTTTTAAAACCACGACACGTGTAAAGTTTTAAACTGATGGGTATTGTATTTACTGATAATAATGATTTATAGATTTATTGCACTATAGGGACGTAAAAGATATCCGTAACGAATCAAAGTTGAATCAAAGTCGAATCGTAAACGAATTCAATACAATTTAAATATTAATTATTATTTGAAATATTTTATAGCAGTGCCTGTACAATATTATTTACGTATCGATAGGTCATTTTTTATACTTGTCGTGGGTACCGATCGACTGTTGATATAAAAAGAGGCCTCGACAACCGCGTGAGACGTAAAATTAAATATTCGCACATTGGCTTCAATAATATCATAGGCCATAGCAATATAATATATAGTCAATAATACAGTAAAAACGGTAAATCCCGAAAGTGCAACAGTATACCTGCAGCGTATACAGTATAGGTGCGACGACCATAATATTTCTCTTGTAGAATTCGCAAAACAGTACTTTTTACTTTATATTTTTTTTTTTTTTTTTATATATATTTGATAATCGCACTCGGTCGGTCGTTTCGACATTGGTTTTTACCGTTCGAAATTATTATTCGCTTATATAGGACGTATTGTGTGTAGACGCGACGAAAACGGTTTGCTACATAATATTAATATTGTACGGCGACGTTTGCGCGTGTCTAACGTGCAGTGTACACGATAGTTGTGTAACTTTTATCGAGGTATATAATAAGTCTCTGTCCGTGTCCGTCTCTCTCTCTATTTCTATATCTCTCGGTTTTCTCCGAGGGAATAAATTATTAAACAAATACGGGCGCGGCCGTGTACACAAGATACCGTATCCGTACGCACATACGCGACATTACGACGTATTATATATACATACGCGTCCTATCGAATTATATACTTAAAAAGTCACTTAGGTATGTACCTACTACATACACCGTTGTATATTGTGTGTGAACCGAAAACTATATTATCTCCACGGAGAAACCAGCACGGACTCCATAACACATAATATACCTAGGTACCTTCTATACCTACTTATTATAAGTGTTATAAAAAACGCGTGGCGCGGCGTTTGGATATATTATTTTATCGCGATAGCGTTTTTTCTTCCGTTGTTTCCCCGCACACACACGTCAGCCGGCGGAGGAGTCGAACACATTATCTTATTTAATATGATATTTTAATGAGCGACAACGCTGCGATAGTTGTAGGTACTATATTATAATATACGACACCCGAAGACGCGTTTATAAATTGTATCTCCTAATATGGCTGAATTATAATAATAATAATATTATAATAATAATTGTATTACGTTGTAATATGTATGGCGTGCGACTACTGCAGCTGCACATATATTATGCACGTGCTGCACATCATGGCACGAAAGGTGTTTATTGATTTTTCGATCGTTTTTCGATGTATTAAGACGTAACCTATACGCGAGCAACAGCTGCTCAACGCTTCGCGTGTACGCGTCAAGAACATTGATCGGAAACGGATATCATTATTATTACTGCAACACTATTAAGACGCTGAAACGGTTTTCTGCATGCGAACATTTGTGTAGATATCCAAAGTAATAGTATTCGTCTAACGATTTGCATACGTAACTTTGTTTTCAATTTTGAAACGACATACTTATACGAAAATATTTTTGGTTATTTAAGTAACTCATCTATTGCTATGTCATAATATGGCGATACACACTTTTTTTATTTTTCGAAATGAAGGTTCTTATTTGAAAACAGAAGTTTTTATTTCTCGAGACACTGCTTAAGTAGTACAGAACATTTCAAGAATTTGAAAATATGGTCTTTAAGTTAGTTTATTAATGTAGGTATATAATATGTAAGTATTAAAAAAAAGTTAAACTCATAAAATATATTTTATCGTTTTCGTACAAGTTGAATAGTTATCAATTTATCATTATATTAATATTACAACGTTTTAAAAAAAATTACAACCAATAAAACAAATATTCCAACTGCTATAAATGTAAAACTAAAAAAGTAAATACATATATTAAAATGATTCTAATTTTATAATTGACGCATCGTTAAGAAGTTTATAATTATTTAAAAGATAAATAATGAAAACGGTTGAGGTTTTACAATAGCTTGTAAATGGTGGTCGGGCATAGTGTTTATTTTGTTGTGCAACTGTGCAAGATATTAACGACTCTGTTGGGGTCCGCTTAAGGGTAATAATAACTAATAATGATTAGAGCTTTAACGCGCCGTTTTATTTATTTTTTTGTTTCGAAACATCGTTGCTCCATTATATAATAAGCTTGTCAAATCCTTCAAGTTTAAAGTTAACGGTTAATGGTAAATGGTAATGCAGACGAAAGTTTGTGTTTTAAGTATTAAGGTTTTCTGAGAAGTAAAAAACATTCATTTGGAATCCTGAAGAACTTTATTTATAGAAGTTAAAAACTTCTTCATAGGAATTTAAATACAAAGGGGATTAGTCCAAGTTACCGAGAATTACTTATATTATAGATCATAGTTATGATATCTTATAACTTATGGATATTATCTATTCAAAATTAATCTAAAAAAGCTTAAAATGTTTTACTTTATTCAACTTAAATTAAATTGCAAAAAGAATAAGTATAGTTTTGACGTCATCGTAATAGAAAGTTATAAAAAAAAATCGTCGAAGGCTTGTCATGTCGTGGCGAATTCGTCGATTGCCGATAAAATAATAATATTCATAATCTTTAAAGTTTAAATATAATTTATAAGTATAAAATGAACTATTCAAATGACCGTAAAATATTGTACAACTGTAGTTATAGTAAATAATAACTAGGTACCTAATAACTAGCTTTTCACGTATTGGTATCGCAGTGCAATAAGCAACATATTATTATAATAGCTAATAAAATTTGCTATAGCCGCCTTAGTTACATAATATTATAATATTACTATAAAAGTATAAACAAAATAATAAAAATAATAAATCATAACAACAATCCACATTCTAAGTACTTTTCGTCACTGTACGCCTCGACGTCACAGCAGTATCGCTGCGTGAGTCGGCTCTATATAGGAAATAAAATAATATTAAATATTATGTGCCTACGAATAAAATGTATTAATAAAATAGACCATTAATTTACGAGCCATTAATTTACGAGCAGCGGAGCGAAATCAAACAGTCGAAGGTTGGCTCTGATCGTCGCACTGTGATAGCAGCTCATATAACAAACAAAATATGTTAATAATAATGTCATTATAGTACAACCGATTTTCGAAGTGGTATAAATATGAAAATATTTAGGTAGTGGTTGCTGCGGATTTTATAGGTGGCGGATCTAAGTCTCGGAAGGCTTGGTTGAACTATACTGATATCGGAGACTCTTTAAACATCATTTCTGTTTTTAAGTCATTTGAAACTTTTGTTATATTTTTTTTTTTTGGTATTTGATAAAAGGGAAAACTGATCTCAAAACGGAAACACTTCAACTAGGTGAACCTAGGTAGGGGGTACCTACTTCTCTAGGTTATATACCAATATAGTATAGATAAAACTCAGTTCATAACAGTTAAAAACAAACAGGTACGGGTCGTTTCTTAAAAATATATTTTTTTCTTCGACCATTAATTAATATTTTTAATAATCTATTACTTTACAAAGTCGGAAAATCCTTAAACCGAGGCTCCTGAAACAAACTCATCCTCGAGACCCCGATGTGCATTGCACTGCCGCTAACTCCGGCACTGGATATGGCGCCTGTGCGACTGCGACAGCCATCAGCAGGACGTGTCGCTCTGGAGTGATTGGACGCGTAAAAATCAGAGTCACAGCAGCAGGTGGTGATGTATCGCGAATCGTTTCGCGTTGAAATAATAATAATAATGATAAGTAATAGCGATAAACGCTATAATAATATATACTTAATACGCGTCATAATATACCTATATACACGACGGTGTCTGCAATATTATATCGTACATATCATATCATTATATCATATTATTATTATATGTACCTATATATATCGTAGGAGCGAGAGATTTTACCTTGGAAACAGGAAAGGTTCCCAGAATTTTGCTCTCGATGGACATACAGGTTTTCTGAGTCACCGTTGCCGCTGCCGCTGCCGCCGCATCGTCGACGGTGTATATTATATTATATTGATCGACGATCGACTGTCCGCGAACCGATGAGATTCCAATGATACTTATTATGTAATAAGACGTCGTACCGCACGTGACATGAAGGTATATAATATCGCACACCATTATGATTATTATATTATTGTTAATCGTCATCGTCATCGTCATCAACATCATCGTCGATAGTGCATTATGAAATGTTCGACTTAGAAGCACTGCTGCAACTGCACTGCGCCGTGGTCGATTCAAAGTCGCCGGTTTGTCTTCGACGAGTTGTTTCCGACGGTCCGCGGAAGAATAACTGCAATGCGAAATGCATTCACTCAGAATCTCAAAGAAAATGGTACTTCACGATTGACCAATTATATATATATTATATAGGTATATGTCAGCAGTTCGGTGATACGCATCGTTGGCCTACGCCAAGGATGTTTTGTTATCACTTATCACTAATTATTGTATAGGTACCTATTAAATAATTGCCTATCACGAACGCGTGATGCAATTTAAATTAATTTTTTATTTTACAATAATTACACTAATCGATTTTCTCATTATACGTCTTATAGTATCTCAATGTCCCTCGTCATAATATTCTCATTAAATCCCAAATCAGTGCCTATGAAGTTTAGGCACAAACTCATCTCAGACATCGAGACCATCATCTATACTTTGAAAATCGCCGACTGCTTTTTCCGTGTTTTTCACACTCGATAATATTGGTAAAAAACACAAAACCCGAACAATGAACAGCAATACGATAAAATATTTATTTAATTCAGTTGAATAGGAAAATTAATGAATTCAATTAATCGTATTTTCGGGGAAAAAAACACACGAACAAATCATGAATAAAAAATAAGTACCTATAATGAATTAATAGGCGGGTGTATAAAATAATTATTTACATCATTGTCATAATATTATAAAATATTTCGTAAACAGCTATTATATGTTTTAGTTTATTGAAAAAGTTGTTTGTTGGTTGGAAAAAACGTTTTCATGTACGTCTCTCAGAGTTGATCTAAATTGATTTTTCGATTTAATGGGATTCTGGCGCCACATAAATTTTGAATAATAATATACCTATAAATGTTGACGCTGTGCCAATACATTGTATTAATACATAATATGTACTATACATTTATATTTATTTTTTAAAATAGCCAAAATCAGTGCTAGTCCAGATAAAATCCCGGACGAAAAGCCTGGGGACAAAGAGTCGGAGGACAAACAGTCCGGATTAAAAAAAGTCCAATGTTTTTTTTTTGCTCTGGGACAAAAAAAAAAACCAAAGATTAAAATTATTCAATTCACAAAA
Source organism: Neotoxoptera formosana (assembly GCA_022818045.1). Classification (NCBI taxonomy): domain Eukaryota; kingdom Metazoa; phylum Arthropoda; class Insecta; order Hemiptera; family Aphididae; genus Neotoxoptera; species Neotoxoptera formosana. The sequence continues at coordinate 13,572,764 of CM040635.1, forward strand.
TTTAAATGTAATCATTTAAATTATTAAGGTATATAAAGTTATATCTAATTTTCTTCGATATGCATTCTATTATTATATACAAACAATAATTTACAAACATAATGGTGTTCCATAATATTATATCTGTACAAGTTTTTTTATGTGATTTATAAGGCAATAAAATCTTATTTTCTAATAAATAAATCGAACAATGCCTATATAAACTACATAATAGTCGATAGACCGTCAGATCGATTTGTCCACAGTGGATTTCTACTGGGCTTTTAAAATATTTACGATTTTAAAACAATATCTAAAAAAACGAGTTTCGATCGTTCCAGATAACGTACAATGTACATATAATAATATTATAATATCTACGAAGATATTCGTACCAATAATATCACTCTATATATTATGGTAATAAAATATGTTCGATTCTCGCACGCTGGAGGATAAAACGTAATATATCAAGTACCGTTTACACAATAATAATATGATCATTATTGTATACAGTGCCAGTGTCGATTACTCACACACGGGTTTCCGTTGTAGTCGGGGGCGTATTTAAGGGAAAGAGATAAAAGGCTGCCTTCTGAGACGACCGTTTGCTTTATTATGTTTATATACCCGGCATAACGTACTTTAATTAATCAACAACGACTTGTTCGATTTTCGCCTATCGCTCCGCCATCGGCTGAACCATAATATTATTATATTATTTTGTTTTGTCGCACAGACTTTGTGATCGTTTTATATTGTTTCTCCGAGCACAACACTACTGACGACGTTGTCACACAAATGTAATAATAGAACTTATCTATATATATTTTTGCGGTTTCCACCCTCCCTGCTTGTTCGCGCTGAAAACGTTTAGATATTTTCCCTTCCGTTATTGTTTAAAAAAAACGTGTCGTCTGCGCGCATTCCGCTCGCGCGACACGTTTATAATTGCATTATTATTATTTTCGTATGCCAGCTATACCGCCATTAGAGAGTATACTGCAGCTTTTATACGATAAACTTTCGTCATCTCGGGATTTTCGGTGGAAATTCATCGAGCCGCGGCGGTCGCGCATAATGAACTCGGTCGTTTGATGTCAATAATATTACAGTGTGAGTCAATACGGGCAAAAAAAGTCGCGACGAAAAAAACCGTTTGGCAATAAATTAGCATCTAATGGCTAGCACCGAATTCCTGATTTCGCGTATAAATATATATGTGTGTGTGTGTGTGTGTGTGTGCGCCCGCGTATATTCGGTGTAGAGTTCGAACGCGGGCGAAGAGGTTTTCCTCTTTGCGTATTCATGTCATTATTTCACGTGCGAATTCCACTTCAACTGGAATTTACAATTATTCATATCAAGCGCCGCCCGACGGCGACCCTGCAAATGCGACGTTACTTATTCCGAGTGTATAAAATACTTTGAATTGAAATGAAATGAAATAAAAAAAAACCCAACGACCGAGTACTCAAGCCGCCGCGCCGTGAACCGATTATAATATATTATTATTATAATAGCGGGCGAAATCGTTTCGATATATACACATCATCGTATTATATTATATACATATATAGGCGGCACGTCGTAGCTGCGAGGGTTGTGATGCTAACCTGCATATTTATACATTATAATTTATAGTATTTTATAATAATTTTAAACTTACTAGGATTTACTAAAGATTTTATTTCTGGATCGATTATTAAGAGTTATATATATTATGGTATATGGTCAAAAAGACCAAAATTAAAATGTGCAATATATAGTCATCTGTTTAAAAACAAAAGTCTAATCGGGGGGGGAGGGTTGGGTGATTTAACCCCCACGAAATATTAAGAAAAATTCAAAAAATAAACGACTTGATATTATAATACCTACTGACATTTTACATTTTCAACCCCCCTATCCCCCCTACCCCCGATTTTTTTTTACTGCGTTCGTCCTTGGGTATGCATATTACATTCAAGAGCATATCATTTTCTAAGTACAATTTTATAATTAAGTTACAACACGGTATGAAATAAAATTTATAACGAAAAAGTATATGTATATATATATTACAGTATATTATTTATTGCGTGTAGCAGTATACCTACTGTAACCGTATTTATCTTATAAAATAATATATTGTTAGACATTATAGACGATCGACTGCGGTGGTGTTCTCGGTTTTCCTGCAATTCCTGCATCACGATTCACACGCGCCAAAGGTGGGTGCACATTCTGCAAATATAATATATATATATAAGGTACTATAATATATTATAACTTTATTTAGAAATACTATTAATAGAAGAGTTGATCCGAAACTAGATTACGACAACGCGAAAGAATACAAAAGGACTTACCGAGCGATCGACATCGCGGTTGCTTCTTCGGCGGTGCGTGTCTCTCCGTGGTTTATTATTATATCGTACTACAACACACCCACTTCGTCCTAAACTTCGTACAATATGATTACATTTAACTATTTGAGAACAAACTCGATGGAAAACCGTACTTGGACTTTTAAGATGTTTACATAAATTAACCCTACGACTATTACGACTGTCCCTAAATTACTCAAAAACGGCGGTTTTTTTTCGATTTCAGTGGACCTCCGTAATATAGTCAAGTATCGCGAAGATTTTCTAAAAACATTGAATAGTAAAAACCCGGATCCATGACAATAGATAGTGGTCGATAGCAGGCTAATAGTGCGGCAAGTGATAGCAGTATTGTATATAGCAACAGCTGATATGATACGGTTTTGTTTTATTTTAATTGAAAATGTGTACCTATGTACAGTGTATAAAATATAATATTTAGATTTTCACAAATAAACTTAGACAACATTTAGTAGATAGTCAATAGTTCAAATAATAGTTTAAAAATATCTTATTTAATAAGAATACCTATAAATATAACAATTGAATTTTCAGTTCACAATGATGAGCAACTACTAAATATTAGTTGCTTCGATTTTACTTATTTTATTGTACGAGTAGGTAAGAGAATTAATTTTGTAATTAGAAATTATTAGTAATTTAAAGTTGTGATGTTGCATTAACTATCATTAAAACTTTGTAGTACACCAGTACCTACTCCATGATATAATATTATTGGACAATTTGTTAAATTTTAATTCTAAAATGTTTTAGTATTCATTAATAAATAAATATGGTTGTTAATGAAATATCAAGTAAATAATTAATATTAAAATTAATGTTTAAACATTTCATTTTAATTATAAATAAAATAATATAATGACTATCAAAAAACAATCTGAAAGGTTTGATTAATTTTCAAAAGTATTTTTTAAAAAGGTCGGCAAGTGGGTACCACTTTGATGTACAGTAGGTGTCGAGTGGATCACTGTAATGGATGTGTTAAATTTGAATTCAATGATAAAAAATCATTTCCTAAAAACTATTCTGAGCGAAGACATTAATAAGTATATTTTATTATAATATTGCTATTAAAGTAATCCTATGTACTATTAATAATGCAATAGGTTGAATTGATTTTTGCGGAAAAAATTGCATTTGAAATGTCATTGAGTGTATAAAATATAATAATACATCTTAAAAGTTTCAAGCACCCACGAAAATTTTTTTTAAAGTTCAACGAAATAACTAACATTGTTACTTTTCATTTAAATATCTAACTTCGTCCAAATTTAAACTTAAAATATCTATTAAAATCAACTATATAAATACATTTTTTAGATTTTTTGGTTACAATATCAACTACTTACAAGAAAACCTCGTTTTAAATGTTCAATCCTTAGCTATAATAGTTTAACATCTTATACATTTTTAACTACAAATTAATTTTCAAATATTTGAGATTTTGATAAATTTGGTCCAATTTGAACTTTAAATGATTAAGAAAAAAGAGTTCCTATGTATCTTTAATATTTTGAAATTACTATTAGAAAAACTTATGCGGAACTATTAATTGTATTAAATTTTCAAGCTTTTTGACCCAACAAAACTTTTTAATAGATGTTAAAAATTAAAATTAAAACATTCTCATGCCTATAGTTAGCTCAAAAATTATCAAAATATTTTTAAAATTTAATGGTGTTTAGAAAATGATAATCTCAACATTCGGTGAACATTTCAAACGGTAATTGGTTTTTGAATTACAATAAAATAAGGAAATCGTCCTCTGAGAAATCGTTTGTTTACGGATGAATATCCAATGTCTAATTTCAAACGTTCATAAAAAATTAGTTAAAAAACAATTAAAAAATTAGACTTTCCAGTATTTTTTTTTTTTCTTAAATGTAGAAAAACTTTATGCGTTGTATAATATAATTTATTATTATGATCGCACGACCCACGTTATAATAATATTACGGGCGCGTGTATACAGGTGCAAAACTGCAATCAGAGACCGACGGATGAAATAATAATAATTAACAATAATATTGCTTGGTTATTAAACATTCCGTCTTTGTAACAAAAAAATAATGATATCAATATAATTATATACCTATACCTACTTTATTACTTTACAATAATGGCGCATATTAAGGCTATACGTAGTTATTGTCGAACGACACTCGCGTACCTATAGGACCTATACTGATGCCTTTAAGTACTAAGTCGTAACAAAATAATTTTATATTATTATCGGGGTCCTTTTGCGTCTCGTTTCCCGATCCGGATACTATTTATTAGTCCATATTCGCATTACACACACACACACTTCATTGTAACACAAATCGAACGATTAATTTTGTATTTTGTTGCAACGACAAAACATATCGAAAGTATAATATTGTTTGCTCTTTGTACAAACAACATAGCGACGATAACATTTCGAGCGATCGTACTCGCCGTGCAACCGCCCTTTTGATTCGCAATGGTCCTGTTCGAATTTTACAAGCGGCCGTCAGAAAATATATTGTGTAAGTGCATATAATAAAGGTACTATTATTACGTTTTGACTCCCATACATATACACATCCGACATTAATGGCTTAAATAATATTGTCTACAATTGATTATTAAAATGTATATTGTTGTTATAATCAAATATAAAGGTTATAAAATATAAGGACTTAATACTATTGATGTGTTTAAAGTCAAAGTTAATATTTTCTTTTTTTGGTTGAGTCTTAAACGTCATCACGACGAGTATTAAATAACAAATTGAACAAGTTTGAATCATATAATATTATGATGTGGCATTTTTACTGGCAACAAATAGTGCACGGAGATAGCTAGTAGAATATTGTGATAAATTATTTTAAAATGAGTATGATTTCGATTTTAATTACTAAAAATCAATTGTATTTACTATCGGTTGTATTAATTATAAAATATATTTAAATAATTTTTTTTTAAATAATAGCAACAAAAAACGTTTGCCCCTAAAAACAGGTAGATATTATTTTAATATTGTTAATAATTAGTAATTACTGAATAATATTATGTTTAACTCGGGTTCGTTCACGTTTACGGTAAGTAGCTACTAAATAATATTTTGGTTTATTTATGGGTATATTATTATATTATACCGAAAATGTTTCATATAATTTTGTCAACTCCAAAAACAGCTTGTGCATAATATCAAATCAAACACGATCGAAAAAAAAAATTATTCGGGTACATAACACTAACATTATTTGAAAATATTCATCGGATGGACTTCCCACCGCCGCCGTGTGGCACTTGAAGGGATTTGTTATAATAATAATTTTTGACTTACCTACAGCGTTCTATATATATCGTGTGTGTACGCGGGCTTAGGTATATATATACTTCAATTATTATTGTATGTATTTGATATTTTTCGGACTCTGTAAACTATAGTGCGTCATACCACACTCGAGTGATTTTCGTTTTTCGATAACTGTTCGCCGACCACAGCCGGAAATCCGTTGATATATTTTTCTGAGTGACCAATAAAATAATAATATGTGGGAACGAGGATAGAAGGACCTCGCTTTGAAATTTGTCCACTGCGCGCGTTACAAACAATTAATATAATATAATATAGTCTCGAGTAACAACCGTAGGCGAGTTGTTCATTCGTCGATGAGCTTAATGCGCTTTAAATTTAATTTATATATACAATTAATCGGTTTCATTTAAACCTTAAGTTATACATGAACGACGTTATAATATTATAATCGACTCGTGACGCGCGCATCGTTTTAAAACCATTGATCGTGACTCTCGTGATTATAAATCAAACACTTTTGTTTGAAAATCGTCGTACAAAAAATTATACACATCAGTATAATAACGTATTTATTGTAGATACCTACACCAAGGATAATTTATATGAACACGATAATCGGTTTGGAAGATTATTGTATGGATATTATATAATGGTTGATATTTATTATGACGTATTAACATTTTATAATTTGTAAAAATTTTCTGAGTATTATAAGTAGGTACCTATACTAGACTAAACATTACATACATCATACGGTATTGTAAAACCATTTTAAGGACTATTATGCTAAGTACGTACATACATTTTAATAACGGTGAAACTATACTCGTTTAAATTGTTTGCCTTAAATATATCAACATTTTCAATATGCTTATACATTTACAGTGAAATAATTGGTTCTCGTTCGAAACATAGGAGTTTGTATCACCACAGGACGCACTCCTTCAATGTTATACAAAATTCGAACTATTTGAAAATACGGTCTTTAAAGATATTCTCTGTCTTCGTGATATTCCAAAAATCAGGATTTGAATGACTTCATTAATTAAGGGAAAAATAGGAGTGAATATGCTGGGTGAATCAACCTGTATGTGTTAGTGGACTTGGAATTTACTGTACAATTGGGAATCGGTGACTGGGAAATGTCTGTGAATCTGTGGTGTAGGTGGGTACTGGCCGGTTGTCTTAAAACCGGCAAGATCGTATTTTTTTATATCAATAAATTAGTTATATATCATGTCTATATCATGCCTAATAAATAACGATGTTTCAAAATAAGTCGTACGGCGATCAAAATAAATTAACAATAATTCGTCTTGGACACTATGTGGGCGATCTTTGTTTTGTTTTAGAAAAGTACAAAAAAAAAATGTAATTTATATAATATATAACCACACACAATATTATGATGTATGGAAAGTGTGGAATGATTGGTACCCGTTTTCGAGGATATTTTATTGCCCAGACATATCATTACGGTTATTGTTGCTTCGACGTGGAACCATTTCGGAGCACGTGCGGCATACGCTTTGTTTTTCAAAACGTTTGATTACTACGATTATATTATAATATTATATGCATTTATAATTAAATTATAGGTACTAGGTAGGTATAGTTACCACAATTTCGTAATATCAGAAACGCGCCGAAAACGTACGTTATAATTTATTGAGCTACCGTGAATTATTATTATTATAATAGTATAACAAATTAATGTTTACATTGATAGATTTACATAAAATTATGGTTTCGGGGCAACACAAAAGTTTACACGAAAATCAGGTTTTTTAATGTCTCCGTTGTAAATTGACCTTCGGGGGTATGTATCGTTATTATATTATGATTTTAGAATTAATTTTATTATTGATAGATCATACTATATGATATATTTTATAATATAAACATGCACTATGATAATAATATTATACTTAAACACGGCATAAAATATTTTCGTCTACGGTTACGACAACTTGATTTTTATAAGACGACGTCCGTGTTTATACTTTATAGACGGTAATTATTTTAACCATTTTTGTCCACCGTAAGTTATAATTACTTCCGTATCGAGTCAAACAATTTTATTATTTGATTTATGTCGACTTTTGTACATTTAGTTAATAACAGAAAAGTAATAACGATCTCATTATAATATTATGTAAAATCGTATACTTTCATAAAGTTTTACATAGTTCTTAATTTAAACAATAGACATCATTTTCGAGGTCTCAAACTTGGGATCTTATTCAGAGAAAACTTTCAAATTAAACTACCTTTTACGGGCGATGATCGCATTACGACTTTAAAATATGAACATTCGACGAGAACGCCATTGCCTATTACTGCTTTACAGTTAATTGGCTTCTTACTTATAGCAATGATGATTAAATAATCATATATCATACAGTTTTTTGTTTCGTTCTACACAAACATGCCTTTTGAGATACGTTACAGGACAAAAGGAGCGTTTTTGATTAATAATTTATCCAATTCAATTACTCTTTTCCATTGAACACGACTCGCATTAAAGTGAATGATATATTTTTTTTTGCTTACATAGCACACACACACACACTTATTATTATGTAGGTATAGCTTCAGTTTAAAGGGCGGAAAAACAGTTAAAATGACTTTAATGAAGAAACACTGCAGAGTAGACCATACGAGACTTCGTCAAATGCGTTTTCCGGTCAGAAATTCGCATTATAAAGCGGTAGTGATGATATTCATACGAGAAGCCGATTGTACTAATATATATATATATGTATAAAGGTACAGCGTATAGTATAATCCAGCTATCGAAGCTATTAAAATTTCTAAATTGAATATACCACCATGGCTATTATATACATAATATATAGATGCAAGGTATATGCTGGATGCAACGATTGCGCCTCGGGAGATTATTATAGGCGATCGAAATTTTCTTTCAAAATAGGGGTCTATACACACGGATAGATCTTTGATCGCTTTCGAAACACGACCCCTATCACCGGCGGGCCGTCGAAAACACGCTCCTCGGCGGCGTTTGACGACGTTATATATATATACAGCACTGCCGCTGCGGCCCACCCCTCCGCAGACTTGCTCGCGATAGCAAAAAAAAAAAAATATATATATATATGTATATTAAGGGGATGAAACCACCCCACCACCAGATACACCCCCCGAGGCCGAGTGCGCGCATATATATATATACGCGCGCGAAATAATATCGATCTGTCTAGACGGCCAGACGCACTCTACCCCGCTGCTGCCGCCGCCGCCGGCTGGCTGCGGCTGTTGTTGAGCTCGCGAAGGGGCGGTGGGCTGAGCGCTGGGGAGGGGGCCGAAGGCGAGACATGAAATGGAGGGGAGAGGGGGAGCCGAGAGAGAAGGGGCGAGAGGAGTGAGCGGTTAGCGGAGGGGGGGGGGGGTACGGGGAGACGTCGCCGGGTGACCTTTTCTCCGCGGCGCGGCGGCCCTCTTTTAGCCGGTGCGAATTATTGGCAACCAAAAAAAAAAAAAAAAAACAAATAGAAATTGTTTAAAAAACGGAACGAAAGACGCGCGTGTGTGTGTGTGTGGCAACCGGAAAGAACCGGTCCCGCGTGCGCAACGCATAATAGTATAATAATATTATATATAAAAGCACACACACACACACACATATATATATATAGGTACGTGTCGAAATTATTTTCCAGAGAAATTATTACCATTATTGTTAATCATCACCGGTGGCAATCCGCTACCATCAACCCCGAGGTCGGCGGCGGCTCGCTGTGGGTATCTACCGATTTTATGTTATATAATATTATTATTATTATATATATATAATATAATATAATATAATAGGTACCAGCTATGTATCGTATTATTATTTTTTCGATCCCGCGAGAAACCATCGAATAAGCCGCTTACGATGACCGCGACCAGATTATAATATTATATTTTTTATCTTACGTGTCGAAATCCTACGACGGGACCTGTAATATTATAATAATACATATAATAAAACACCGCGGTCGTGTGATCGTATTTTACATAATATTATTATATTATATATTATTGCGGCAGCGCGGCGTTGCGCAAAATATCACCGGAGACGAATCAAGTCCAATTTTTTATTCATTTATTTCGTTTTATTGTTATTATTCCCGTCTTCATTATTCTCGGTCGCCACGCCGTCTGCATAGATATATGTCATCGTATTTATAGACGCACAGTCCGCCTAAGTAAGGTACACACCTATGACTCAATTACTTTGCAGGGTTAGGATCGACTCTGCTGGCGGGCAAATGCAGACTGGGCCGTGATTATCTTTTTTGTTGTCAACTCGGCTCGAAAATTGTGCCTAACACTAAAAATCGATTGTAAACTCGGCCCGAAAATGTTCACTGCTGATGAACATATTATATATTATCTACCCTCAAATGTAATATATTCAGTCATAGCCAAATTAAAAAGAAAATACAAACCGAAACCTATGTTAAAATCAACAGTCCCTCATACCATGAACTATTTTTATTTCAAAATTCCAATACTCAAAAAACAATAATTATTATAAATCATGGCGCTTAAAAATAAAAATATAAAAATATATCAGTAGATAAATATGTCAAATACATGGCTTTTTAATTAAAACAATAATTTTACTTACATTGTTACACTAACAATTTTTAATTTATACAATTTTTAATTCTGCTATGATGAATTTTCATTGGCTTTAATAATATGAAAACGAAAATAAATCAAAATAATTTTTGGTGCACAACGAGAATTGCCCCCTCGTGATGTCCTCTGAGAAATGCTAAACGTATCTCAAAATTAATATCAGATAATATTATTAATTAGATATGAGAAGATCTGGGTATATTATTAAACATTTACTGGGGCCGAGCTTACATGTCATTATGTCAGCCATTTTTACCTGAAAAAAAAACCAGGCCTAGTTTACTATTGACCCTATTGATAAAAATCACCCTTGGTGGTACACTGGTACGGCGCGAGTGCAGCAAATGTCATGACACGATATCAATAAACGTCGTAATGTCATATTATATATTATTGCGACATCACCGACGAATAAGAACGACAGGGTTATTTTATTTTTATAAATTTTCCGCGTTTTGGGTTCTGATGACAAAACGTCAAAGTTGATCTCAAACTTCATAACTTAAAGTTAAATCGTCTTGAAATTATGACTGTTATGGAATCCAAAACATGATATCGACTTAAGTCTGAAAACGTTAATTTGTTTCAATACTTCCGATCAATTAACTTTCGGTTGTTGACTTAAGGTCCGTATAGTACGATAATAACCGTACTCTTCACACTGATCTCAGAATTGCAATTAGCTCTGTTGGCGTTTGCTTCCGTTCACTATAAAAAATTCCGCTCCAACAGAATAAATTATCGAAACCTCTATTTTATTATCTAATATTTTTTCTATTACTCTCGCAGAAAACACTCCCCGTCACTCGAAATTAAATTTGCCACACGATCTCAAAAAAAAAACAATTAAAAATATATAATTATAAACTATAACATAATCCAGCTAAAATAGTGTCACTGGACTCGCCTCTTCCGTCACGTTGACCAATTTTTATTGTAATACGAACACACCAAATTTACTCAATGTTTTTAATCTTATAGATTGTAAACTTCCTAATCGTCGTGCTTGTTTTTTTAATATACTTACAGTTAATTAAAAAAAAAATCGAAATTCAGAATAAGGAATCAACTTTGAAAACTTTAAATATTGATACCACGAATTGTTGTAAAAATGTGTTTAATGTGTTTGGGAATTAATGAAATAATGGACGGACGGAATATGGCAGTGAGGCCTACAACAAGAGTTTGATATTTTGAGAAATGAGAGAGAGAGAGCAGGACGTCTGAAACGGATGGTATTAGACTGAGAATATATTGAATAAGGGGAGAGAAACAATTTATCAATGTCCAGCGCGCCACTCAGAATCGGATGTCGACTGAACTTAAGAGGATTAAGAATACTTAAAACGGCGTCAACGTTCCCTTCATTATGATTACGATTGCAAGGAAAAAAAACCTTTTGAACGTTTATTAACTCTATGGGGGACTTTTTTGCAATTGTCTTAAGTATGTTTTTCCGAAGAACTCTCGCTGCTCTTTTCCGTCGTTATTTAAACAACAATAACAAATTCACTTAATAAAAAAAAAGTTTCACTATTACACGAACGTAGGGCGTGTTTATTAGTTTGTTGTTTTCGCCTTAATCTATAGTCAGGTCTGAATCGAGATGCTATATTATTCTATAATTATAAGCGATTTTAATTCACATTCTTCTCGATAAGAAATGCGGGTAAAACAAAGTACGCTACACGACTGTAAATAATAATATGGTTCATTATGCATACTAATTTATCAATAAAACTATTTTTCCGTGTAATAATTTTTTATTTTAATTATTCGTCAGACCATCTCCGAGTTATCAGTATCATTCCAAATATTACAGTAATTACGAGTCACAGAACGGAATATTCCAACCATTTCGCGTAAACAAGTCACATTCCATTTCAAGGTTTGACGGGTGAGATTCGTTTTAATTTAAACTTTATTCGTGGACCTTGAAAGTTTGTACAGTATAATAAATACAATAAAACATAATAAACCGTACATAATATATTATGTTGTATAATGTGCGAAAACGTTCACGGTTTGTTGTACCTATATAATGAAAGCGTTAGTCATATTTTCGCATCGTGTTTCGTCGAAAATCGAACGCGCGTTCTCGTTTCGAAATGTCGACTTGGAATGCTACGCCGCCGTATATTATTATAATATTACAAAACTCCGATGCAGCTGAATCCCGAGAATAAAAAATATTGAGAATAACTCGTCGACGGCGTATCGCAAAAACATTACAATCGTGTCAACTGTACACACACAATGCCTCATACCTATATTATACATACGTCCCGCTGTTCGTTATTGTTGTACGACGACGAACTTTTAAACGCGAACAATTATTATTCTGCAGCCGATCGAATTTCGCGGTGTTGTTTTGAACGTTTAGCGTTTAATCCGAACGTCGTATTATAATATAATATAGAAGACAGAGAGAGAGAGAGAGAGAGAGGAAAAAAAAGGTATATTTTTTGTTTATTCGTATGTAATACGCAACAGTGGCGAGGCGAAGTCTTTCATCGGCTAGTTTATAATATTTCACCCTGATCCCTGCAGCAGCCCCGACAACTCGACGATAAACCCATTCGCCGTTAGATTTGTAACTGTACCTGATGCCGCCAAAAATTGAATAACTGTATAGGTCTATATAGTTAATACGAAACGTTATCACGAAGGACCGGATTTGTATGCAAATGCATAATATTTCTCTTATACGATACACCTAGTATTATTTTGACATTCGACATTTTGACGTTTTGTAATGACGTGTAGACTCTATGGTTCATTTTTTTTGTGTATATTTTTGAATATTTGAGTAAAAATGAATATAAAATTGCATAACAATTAAAAGATGCAATTTTTATGAATAGTATTAATGATTTTTTTTTTTTTTGCTCTGATTCAAGAAAATGGTTGACTTTGTCCAGAATTTTTTCAAAATATAAATCTATGTTACTCTACAATCGCAGAGATTTCCAATTTTTAAATCTAAAATCACTGAAGTATTGTAATTCCTTTTTATTCCAAAATTAATATTACATTTTCCGTTATTAATTTTGAATTAATTTAACTAAACGGTAAGTACACCTAATAGTTTGTACATAATATTAATAATTGTAATCAGAAGTATATTATACTGATATTTAAATTGTATTTTTTTTTTTCACATAATATATTTTGTTATTTTTTTTTTAGATGTTTAGTGTGTTTTTAGTACCTACACAATCAAGAATTTTTTTTTTCATAATCATAATTTTTGTTGAGTGCATAAACATGTGCATATATTTTAACAATAGTTTTCGCATAAAACTCCGGGAATCGGCCTTGAATCTATTGCAGGCCATTACCGAACCACCCAACACCCCTTAAAAAACTCACTGGCGGGCGCCTCTCGTTTACCCCTCCCCCCCCCCCCCCCCCCCTTCGACACTCCACTGCGTCAGCACGTCGCATATATAGGTATAGGCACATCAATACGTCACGACGTGGTTTTTTAATCAATCACTACCGCGTATAGGTGGGTGCGACCACGGAATACTGTTATGATGTCTGACGGACGATTATTCATCGCGTCTTTTCCGGAATATTGCACTTAGGAATATATATATATGAGCAAATATATATACGGGTACCTGCCTATATATTATAATTTATAATGTACACGATCGGTCCTCTCCTTCGCCAAAGCTCATATCGTCGTTACATAATATGTGTATACTGCAGCTGTTTAATATGTATATAATATTATTATACGGTACGCATAGGTTAGGGTTGTAAACGATGTCTTTCGCTCAAAAGCGTTTTAAATCGACCAGAAAATACTCGCGCGCGTTTTAAGCTGACAAATTCCATAAGCGTAGGTGCGTCTTCAGTCGAATCACATGACGTGGTTTTAAACAAATAACAATAATGTATATCTTATATTATAATATGACAACGAAAAATTCTTCATTTTTTTGTATTCAAAACTCTATACATCATAGTGTACCTATAGCATAATATATTAAAATGCATATTTTGACAGATGGGCGGCCGGACGTTTAATTATAATCATCTCTCGCGACTATTATTGTACGTCATTATATTATTGTTTTATTCTTAGAACCTGAATATCATCCAATTACCACATAAATATATGTCTACTAATATTAATCTTCTTCTTATCGTGTCCGGTGCTGGGAATATTAATGCTAATGAAGATGTACGCATTCTATGTCAACCACTGCCACGTGAATGACGACATTCTTTTTATGGTACCTATTCATTTGACCTGTCTAGGCATGTCCGAAGGAATGACGAACTGCATACAACCAAACAAAGTTTTCATTATTCGAAATTAAATTTTTTACCAATTGGAACAATATTGTAAAATGAAAATCATTCCGCAGTACTGGTGAAACTAACAATATTTAAAAATCAATACGCTGAAATAATAAGCGCATAAAAAATAACAAACGCAAAAAGCCCTACAAATTTAAAAAAAATAGTTAAATATGATTTTTATTTATTTATTGCTGAATAAAATTGTTAAAAGTGGCGTAGAAAGCAGAAAATATATTTTTACACAAATAATTTTTCCTCTCAACAAAGTATATTTTTAACAATAGAAATGCAAGTCTTTTTATTTAATTAAAAAAAATTATTTTTCTTAAAATAAAAAAAACGTTATAAGGTAAATTATTCGAGTTATACGCAGAAAAACGAACAAAATTTTAAACTTAAATCATAATATTTAATATTTAATAAAAACAGAAAAATATGCACTATAATTTCTTGAAATTGAAATCCAGATATCATAAAGTGAGTACTAAATCAGATTACTCCAAATCGTCTTCAAAAAAAAAATTTCATATTTTTCATGTCCTGAACTACGAATTATGATTATAATTCAAGAACAACAATAATAATGATAATAAAATTGTAAATATAATTTAACGAGGATTTTCAGTGGCGATAAATTATTGAAAGAGGTGTTTTCCAAAATATTCGTTGCGAAAAATGTAGTGAATTTTCAGTGGTAGACCAAAAACCTTAAGAGCAATATTATATTACCAAGTAGTTATGAAAATACATGATTTGAGGTAAGATTTATTGTGAATAAACTTAAAAAGGGTTACCAGCTGTGTTATAACATAGATATTTTGTGACTATCGCGAGTTACCGGGTCCTAAATTACAAATTACTAATAATAATTATTTTTATTATTGATATACAGGTAATAAAATTGATTTTATATAATATCGCCTGCCTGAGCTGTCAATCACAGTATAAGAACTTGGAACCGGAATTTGCTGAACACTATCGAAACAGGAACCTGACCGGATGACTATGTGTCCGTTTGATTTAGGGTAAGTTTTTTCACCCTAAAATTACCATTGCATGTCATTTGAGCACGGTTCCCTTTTTACCTAAGAATTAACATAATATATTTAATTTGATGTGGTTTTGTATGGTCTACATTTACAGCTGATTCGTTGAAGGCGAATAATGTTTAGTTAAGGAAAAATCAAGTCAATCAAAATTCTTCACTCATTTCTATCTGTAGGTATATTTTAAACGATTTTTTTTCTAATAGACTATACTGTTAATAAAAAGTATTATTTATTTAATTTATACTCTAAGAATTCTAATGTATCGGCTCTTGTACCTATCGTCAATTATTGAACACTTTTTCCATTTATTATTAAGTATTACTTTTTTTCGCATCCATCGCTGACTTAATAAACTATCTATATATATGAACTAAAGAAGATGTAACGATAATAAATTAAACGAATTCATTAGTTGGTATAGGTACGCGAACGTACTTATTGTAGTCATTGTACCATGTGGATTATGGGTAAATAATATTATAATATATAATACGTACTGGAAATAAAAGCTAATTAGAACATTTTATAATCGCGCTCTTTTGCGGGGCTATGGAACTTATCTAGGTGCTACCTAATTAATTATCGTTTGGGTTTTTAAAAATGAATTTAAATTGTATTTCACTTTTCTTATCGTATGTTGTCTGGAAAAAAAAAACTTTATATTTTACATTATTTTAGTAGGCGTAATACTGTCATACGCATTTTAGTATAAATTGCAGTCGATACTTCTACGGCGACGACTGTAAAAGGTTTTAGTTGTAGTGAATGCCTGTACAAAAGTGGTTTATAAAGCGTCAATAAGATAAACAGCGTTAAATGACAAAAAGCAAACACTTAACGTTGCTTATCTTATTTATGTATTTAAAAAACCATTTTTTACATTTAGATGCCTCGGTGTTAACTAAGAATAAGTCCAAAAACTTCTTCAACCATCCCAACACTACCCTGGTCCAACAATCTCAATATTTCTAGGAAATGCATTATATCGTTCTTCCGTCTCTGGTTCGGCCACACAAGACTTCCTTCTCGTTCCTTTAAACTGTCACTGAACGATTCCCCTCTCTGCACACTGCACAATTGTCTAATGGTCTGTGATATCAGCCACTTACTATTCACCTGTCCCAGCCTATCAACAAATCGTGACCGCCTACTGTCCCTTTTAAACACCTCTAATATCAATACTATAAAAATGTTCTCAAATAAATAAAAAAATACCATATTAAATATATTATCTTTCTTTAACCATACAGGCTTTTTAATTTAATTGTATATTGTTACTATTTTTTCTTTTCTTGTAAACAACTATTATATTATATTAAATAACTGTTGAAACTAATTTTAATAACATAGTTTAAATAAAAAAAAAAAAGTCCAAATACCTTTTTTTCGTAATATTTTTGTGAATCAAAACCCACAACAGAACTCAAAAACTCAAACGTAAAACAATTGAACTGGAACCGATAAACTATAAAATATATGTTATGTTCGAAACCCTGCTGCTATACATAATATGATGGACTATGGTTGCATCACGCACGCATCGCAAACCTACAGTATAGGTACGCCACATTTAGAAAAATGAATACAGTTTTAATTTCTATCATTTTATTTCATTTTGATTTTATTCCATTATAGTTTATATAATTATATTATATATCATATTATATACATTTTGGCAAACAAATGTATAGAAAAAAACAAATCTTTAGCACGGTCAACCGTTGCAATGTTTTTCATGTACCTATACCTAATCCTGATTTCACTCACTTACGCACAGCAAGTGGATTGCCTCCCTAGATGGTTTAGATACATGTATATCACTTCAGGTTAATCTTAACTTAATATTTGGGTCAGGCAAAGCCGGGTGGGACTAAATTCAATATTGTAACGATATTCCTTAGTATGTTTTAACCGTTATAATATTATAAAATAAAACATATTATTCATAGAGTTGGCATTATTAATTTTTTAATGGGCAACGAAGTGCATAGAAACTATTTTACACTCAACAATGCTAACCATAATATTCTATAATAATATTGTAAATATGAAAAAAAAATACACACGGGCGAAGCCTGGTAATTCAGCTAGTATATTAATATATCTATGGCATAATTTGTATTGATATATATTATATATATATCTATTGTATTTTGGAACATATCTGCTATGACTATGACTATATTGCGAATTTTCTTTCTGTGAATATACATTTTAATAATTATACTAGTATTTATTTGTATGATAAATATTAAATAAGATTATTATAATATTACGATGGATGAAATTATTTCAAATGCTGAATTCTTAATATTATCTGAAGATATTATGTTTCCGGAAAGTTATTTGTCGTTTGGTACTTTAACTGAATTAAAAGGAGAATGTTTTTACCAGGTATTTGCGCTTTAAAGATAAGTTTATCTTATAATTTATGTTACGTTTGGTAACTATGGTACTTTTTTCTAGTATACCTTAAATGTTTAATTTAAAGATAGTAAGTTTTTATTTTAAAAGTGATTTCATCGATCTTATATTATATAAATTAATATTTGATATCTTATCATCATAGAAACAATTTCTTTAAACTATACAAAGTCACCATTAATTTTATGGAAAATTTACTCTTTTTTTACAAATTTTCAGTTTTGTTAAATTGATGAAAAGTATTTTCATGAAAATAATGAATTGACTTCATTGAATTAAACACGATTTTCCATAATTTAAAAGTAATTTTTTAAGAGCACGTCTGACCCGAAGTCCTACAGCAAAAGTAGGCATCGCTGTGGATAAATAAATTATTGACAATTGACATCAATAATAAGTATTTCCTTTATCGATCATGCAGTCATACACGTTAATTAAAGATGTAATTTTTTGCTTCCATATAGTAGGGCCCGTCCTCGAGCCGAAAAAAAACGTTTAGACAATTTATCGAGAGAGTTTGGGATTGGGAACCACTGACGCTGCAGTGGCGTACATATATATATATATTATACATGGTGACTGAACTTAACTTACTTCGGTACGATTTATTTATATGTATATATATATATATATATTATATGTTATGCGAGTGCTAACTTCGAAGGCTGCGAGCAGCTGTAACCCCGGAAAGTTTCCGATCGACGCCGATACTTCGCATATAGTAATATACGGTAAAGCGTGTTAAGGTGTGTTTGTCGGTAGGTACCTATCGGTATAGACCTATAATGATAATATTGTTGTGTACTAATCGACGTCTGTATGGCGTAATGTGTTTATGGTTATTTCTGATCTGCTCTCGACGTATCCGTTATTAATGTTATAATATTATTATACATAGGTATAATAGTTATGCCGCCGCCGCCGAGCTCGGCTAACCGTTTAATAAATCCTAGATTATCGAAACACGTGTGTAGTATCCACCACGTATATATATATAGAAAGAGAGAGAGAGAGAGACGGATTTTCAGGGTTGTGCGTGGTGCTTATTTTTCGGCGGTCGAAAACTTATACGGAGCGTTAAAATACTAATATATACTGCCGTTAAAAACTTAAGACTAATACCGCCGCCGCGCCGTCGAGTGACTAATATATTATCACTACCTACCATTATAAATATAACATATCGTACGGTGCCAAAAAAAAGTTTAATTTACGACATTATATAACATAGTTAATGATAATATCATAGGCGGGCCATTCATAGATCGTGTTTTGTTTTTTATAATATATACGCAATATAGCCTACAATTTTTAATTTATCGAATGCGCTATGTTAAACACATACGTAATACACGTGGCCTATAAAGTATAGACATTCTAAACGAAAGCGCAACAATTATTATTTGTCAATTCTTACGAGCGGGTTCTGACGATATGCAAACATTAGATGAAAAAAAAATCCACGATCAACTGATGATTAAAGTTATAAAGACTTAAGATTACATATTATAAATGCATTGAATTTATTGATACTAAAGAGTAGTGGAATATGATGCAATACATTGTTATTGATTAAAAAAAGACAAATTTGCCTATGAAAAATACTAATCATGAAAACTGAAAAATATTTGTCGGTAGGTATTCGATAGAAAATAATTTATTTTGTTTAGCTTTCTTTTTTTCAATTTATTAAAATGTTATATTATATTGACCCATATTACAGTTAAATATACAAGGGGATTGACCGAGCATGCTCACCCCCATTTTTTTTTCAATAATTCAAAGTAAAAAAAAGGGAGGTTCTCGTTAGAAAATATAGAAGTTAGTTCGATGCAGGGGCAAGACACTCCTTAAATAGTACAAAAAATCCCAAGAATTTGAAAATACGGCCTTTAAGTATATTATACAAAGTACAAACATTTTAAAAACAGGAGTTTAAATAAACTCGTTATTAAATGACAAATGAGGGCAAGCAAGCTTAGGATCGCCCTGTATCTATTGAAACAAATTTAACGAATTATCTATGGAAACGTATGGAACTTAAATCGTAGATAATAACTTAATATTTATAAATATTTTGAACTATCAGAGCCAATAAAAATACGATTTAACATCTGTATAATCGATTATACATGTGAACGCCGAAACTTGGCCAATAACGATATAGTGATGATACTATACATATAAAATACAGGATATAAAGGATTTTGAGCTCACGTGGCGCCTTAACGCGGTAGACTGGACTCGTGGGGTCAATTATTTTTCCTCATCCTCCCGCCGAAAATATATCCCTCGTCGTTAGCCGAAAAGCAAAAACGGTCGTCAGAATGATGTGGCCTATACCGCCGTACATATAATAATATACTCGTTGCTCATTGGCTGCAGCTGGCCGGATAATATATAAAATAGTAGATACGCGCCATAATAATGATAATATAATGTATAAAATAATATAATAATAGTTCTCCGGCGATGGCCATCGGAGGAGGCCGACATTTTTCGGATTCTTCGTCAAATCCGCTAGCGGGTAGCGCTCGCGCTCTGCAGCTCGTACACGACGCTCCGGTGGGCGGGGTGGGGCGAGGGTGAGTCGGACATAGACGGCGAAGGTTGAGTGCATGCGATTTATTTTTTTATTTCGTCGCTTTTTTCCCGTACGCCGAAGCAGTAGTTCTTTGTGCCGCAGTGCGCGTCTCCGGTCGCGTTCCCTCTCTGCCCGCCGTCGTCGTAGTCGTTCGTAGTCGTAGTCGTCGTCGTCGTCTGCGGAATGCGGTCCTCCGAAAATGGTCAACCCGTGTGCGTATATTATATATATTATATAGAATATTCTATGCGTATACGGATGCCAGTATGCCACTATTATACGATCGCTGTTGCTGCTGCAGTGGCCTACAAGATTCGCGAGCGCTGCACCAAGCGAACGGTTAGGAGCGGACGGGAAAGCGGGCGACAGGGGAAATTGAGTATGAAATACAAACATATATTATATAATAATAATATACCTGTAATAATGCGGGTAAAGTATATAACTCTCGGGACGGACGACGACAGTCAAGAGACGGGCGGAGACGACCGAGTGGGCGACGGGCGGGAGGAAGGGGGAGCAGACCGCGAAAACTAAAATAAAAAACGGCTGGCGCGTGGACAGGCGACGGCGGCGGGCGGCGCGTTATGCTATTATGTGTTTTGCATTTTTGCGCGCAGACAACCTCGGACCGACCGCGGCAAATAATTAGTAGAGTCGGCCGCGGGCCTGTTATTAGCGTCGCGGAAATGAGGTCGCGCCGATTCATACAAACACGCACACACGCACGCAAGATCATACCTGACTATAAATTTTAAGAGGAAAAAATTTTTCGACGCAGCATTCGACCGTAGATCAATCGTTCTATATTGAAAGCGCGGTCAATACCTGATCTGCACATTCATTATAATAATATAATAATAATAATAATAATACAATTGTATTATATTATAACCAGCTGACCAGCCAGCAGAGTCAGCTTCTGCGACGATGTAAGCGTACATATATAATGTTATTGACGCCTCTTCGATGCGGCCGCTGCCGTGATACAGAATTTTCGATCTGTGTTGTAAATTTACGGCACGGGTCCTGCAGAAAGAGCGGTTCCAGCCGTTGGGCAATTATTGCGGAACGCCGAATAGTTCAAAGGCGCCAATCAACTCTAAAATGTCGTATATATACAAACTTACAATGTAGCAAATTTTCGTTCTACAGAACTCTGCGATTACGTCACATAATTTATTATACTTACGAGGGCTTCAGGAGTTTGGAATGAACAATTTACGCCTATGATATTGTATCTAGTGTAATAATATTATAATATACATTTCATAATTATTTCATATTGGTATGAATAAATAATTAATCTGTATTAATTGTATGTTCAATTTATTATATTATTATGTGATGTAAGTACAACACTGCTGCTACTTGTCTACCTTATGTAGACTGGTGTGTTATATTTTATGTAAAGCCGTGATGAACGAGAACTAAAAAAAAAAAATAAGGAATGTCGAGATCTGCTCAGATAAAACCTTTGACCCTAGGTGCCGGTCCCGGAAATCTATCTGCAGTTTAAAAGGGAACACCGGCGATGCAGATTGTCGAACACCACTCTTAATCTCAACCGAAATCCAACCATTGCGTAGGGTAACTTAAAAGTTTTAATTTTACTTGACACTCGGCAAAATATTGCTTGATGTCGATCCATTTAGTAATAAAACTATGCGACGTAAGTAATTTATGAAATCTCATTAAATATATATTTTTTTTTCATATACCTACTATTAAGTATAAATAATTATAGCAATAAAATTATTATATTGAAAACAAAACGTTTTAGACTTCAAAAGTACAAATTGTTATTCTGGCGACCGTCTGATGACATATTATATTCGTCGTTAAAAATATATGGTGCAACCTGCATGTCGGGACGATAGTGCAACTATATATATTATTCGAACCTTTATCCGCCCCGAGTGCAGTTTGACAGAAACAAGTGCGATTCGGCCTTACAGCCTTCGTCGCCATTAGTAGGTGTATAATATTATATATTACATTATTATATTATATGGTCGTCGACCGCGTCATGACGACGAGATACGAGTACAACGATAGCGCCTCCGCGATTATAGAACGGAAGCGTAATCGATCTTTTTACGACTCACCACGCCGCGTCGTCGTTTCCGTCGACGCGCATGAAAATAATAATAATCATAATACTAGGTATATAATATAATATAGTATATAACACGACAACAATACGCGTATAATATGTATATTGTACATATATATATATAAATAATAATAAAACATGTTGTATACCTACCCCCGCGGGACCTCGTTCTGCAGCGCCGATTTCACAGCCACCGAAGCCACCCACGACATTAATATTATATATTATTATTATTATTATTATATTTGATTTTCTATAGACGCGTAAACCGGATCCCCGTGGCCCTGGCAAATAAAGGAATAATAATATTATATAAGGAACAATACGCCACGGGCTTTTTTCGCGTCTCGTATAATGTTGTACAATAATAATAATAATAGTAATCCAAGAATATTTACCCACCTATATAATAATAATATAATATTGCGTGTATATATATATATATATATATACACGAGCAAGGAGGCGGTTATTTACGAGTTCTTTGAGATTTTTTCCCCTTGTATACACCTAGACCGTGGTGCGCGGAAAACAATAGAATTTAACTATTATTAAACTCGCGAAATCTGCACTAGGTACCGTGCAATATAGTAGATCGTAGTTTTACATAATTTAAAAATATTATAATATTATATAGCTACACTATCAAATTGTAATCAAGATTTATAAGGGTAAATCTTTAAATGTGCAGTGGCCGAGCACGGTTTTTATAATTTTATTTGCGTTGTATTATATTATAATATCATTGAGAGCCGAAAACCGTTTTGTATGTATATGTCAACCATTTGGACACGTTGACTTAAAGACTTTTTTCTTTTACGTTAAAAAATTCCAAAAATCACAATTTCAACGAATTCGTTATCCAAGGAAAAACGGCGGCGAGCATGCTTGCTGGTGAATCGCCCTGTAGATACAGCCCGAGGTGGAAGGCACCACACGTCACGCGGTGGACTTCCACTTCGGAGACGAAAATCTTTGGAATGATCGTAGATCAGAATCGCACGTCGCCCATATTCGAGTTCAATTCAATACGATTTTAAGCCACCTACCTATACAATTGTACGTATACTATTCTTATATTCAAGTGCGTGTTTGTTTGTGGCTCGAGCGCGTGTACCTATATAATATTATAATACTAATATTAACGTTTCTAGGTAAAAAAACGTTGAGTTATTTTCGTCAAATGGATTTTTAAAATACAAATTATATTATATTATTTAAGACGGAATAAACGTCAGTATTTACCTGTATAGCTGTGCAGGTATTCGGTATAGGCACGGACAAAAGAACGTTAAAAGTGTTCCGCTTTTTGGGATTCAGTTGGAAATTAATTTAAATACAATGAAGTAAGTAAAAAATGAAATAGAAAAAAAAACAACCAAATAACAAATTGTGTGTGTACGAACAATAGAAATAATTTATTTGTCGTGTTTTATATGTATATAGGTGGGTTAGTTATGGTCATATAATGTATAAATATTACTTTTTAAACCTAAAAATAATATTATTCGGATGAGAATATTTTTCAAAGAACTAGCCATGTACTTTCGTTGTCGTATATTATACCTATAAATCTATTTTAATATTTTTTAGACGGCGGTATCGTGTTAATCTCTGCGGAAATACCGAGTGCGCAGAAAAGAGTAGGGAAAAAATCGAGACGATTTACTTTTCTCGGGTATATTATAACAGTCCGATTTTCAAAAATCTTACGGTATATCGTATTATAAGTATATAACCTATATGGCTATATATATAGTTTCTCGCCGTCGGTTTATTTCTCTCGGGCGTTATATTCTAATCACATCCGAAACGTAGCTGGAAAACGCATCGCACTCGCCTATATATAGATATAATAATATAGTCTCTCGTGTATGTTTTACATATGCGACGTACCTATGTGTGTGCAGCGCTCGTTTACCTATGCGCGCCGTCCCACACACGTACGAACCCTCAGACTGACGAACGTGACTGCCGACTATATTATTTTATAGCTTATAATAATATTGCGTAACCGGGAAATAAAATAATGTACAATAATGCGTACAGGGCGATTTTGAATTTATCGCGAACCGGACGATATCAGCTTATTCGAGTGCAGGCGACTCCGAGACGTGGAACCTCATCTGCAGTCGAAAACCTCGATAAGTCGAAACAATAATGCCGTTCTCGAGCGAACAATTTAGTGAATTATCAACCTCGGTTAGTCGAAAACATCGATAAGTGAAAACTGTTAATTTTCCCTCAGATTTCGACTTATCCTCGAGGTTCCACTGTTTATTATCATTTTTTTTTCTTTCAAACATTGTACGACTGCACAGTACGTTTTTATTTTGCGTCTCTCTGCAGCTGAGGTAACGGTGCTGGTTGTCGACCTACCGCGGCACGCTGCTGCAGGCGGCGGCATGTCTCGGTGGCGCAATCCTCCAAGTGTGCCGCGAGCTTTTGAAAGTTTTTTTTTTTCAATAATCATTTAATAATAAAATATAAATATCAATCGATAAAGCAATAATAACAATAGTGTTCGATTTTGTTTGATCTATATTCTGATTTGGAAATCTAGAATAACGACCTTGAAAACCACAGCTCTACATTATTATCATTATCATCAGCGTCCAAAGTTTAGAAATTTGTTTTCAAAAAGTCTCGTATTTTCTAAGGTTATGCGTTGCCTGAAACGCACCATCAAATATAATCACCCTGTAGGTACGTCATATATATTATTACATAAGTTGGTATGTACCGTTTGTCGTGTGTGTCGTGTCGTCTGTTGCAGTGAGGAGTCGGTACATGTTTTATCGTAGGTATATTATATGTATATAGATGTATACAAATCCTCGTCGACCTACGAACAGCACTGCAGGAACCGAAGGATTAAAATATTAAAGCGATGTATAATTCTACTAAACGTCGTTCGGTCGTTTGCAGATAGGTTCGAATGTTTTGCAACGACTTAAAGTGTTTGAAAAATAAATTATACTGCGCTGCGAGCAAATAAAAACCGAATCTACTGAATAATCTTCTCGTTTCTAATAGCACAGACTACCTATATGAAAATATATATTTGATATATATTTTCATAAAGTCTGTGCCAATAGTTTTCATGTAGGCATTATACAGTTATAGTACCTATAACAACTATACCTATTATAACGGCGATGAAGGCCAACGAAATAATAATATTTCAAATAGGTACCTGTATCATATCGTATCGCTATATGATACGTGTCCTAGGTACTTACAGGTTTTTTTTTAATAATTATTATTTATCTCATTTTAGTCAGGTGTGTCGTTATTTTTGATAGGGTTCTCTAAATTGAAATTGCTCTAAAATTAAAGTTTAGAGGTAAAAATATGTTCGGTTTGTGAAACTATTGTAGGATCCAACGCAACCGCCATGGATAAAATGATTTATTTTCATTATTTTCGGCCATCACTATTCGTATAATGATGATAAGAATAACGCATTGACAATACCGAATAAATTTAAAATATTATACTACTTGTAAATGATGTAAATGATTGGCTTGGAATTGTGATCAATGACTGATGCTTTTTACTTTTTAGCAATACGATAATAAAAGGGCAATTTTTTTTTATAAAACTTATTCAAAAACCAACTATTTACCTAATTTTGATTCAAATTTATTTTCACATATGGCATTTTGAGATTTTATCACTAGAACGACAAGCACACTAATTATTATTGGTCTTACATTCAATTTATTAAATCCCTTTGGTCCTGCAACGATTCTATATTTTAAGCCCTGATCTACTTTTGGACTTTGGAAAATTTTGTCATTTTCCGAGTTATCTCGTCATTGCAGCAACCGGTAACATAATAATATTATTGTATAAAAGAGACGCGCGCTTTGGAAAATCGGTTTGGAATACACTGGCAGCTATACGGTTATCGTGCTGCTGTGCGTTGTGGTGTCGGTGGAATTTATTTTTAAAACTACTCGGAAGCTGTTTAATGTCTAAAGTTAGGTATAAGTGTATATATAGCTAGAAACAGATGATTCGGAGTTTAATGTTTTGAGTTGTCGCGCAGTCGTTAAATACAAGTCGATGTGTACTCACGGTAGCCATAATAAGCCATAGTGTATATAATACAATACATGTAATATATGCAAAGAAAAACCGTTGGTTTCATATAACACCAGTTGCTATTATAATATTATGACGCACAGTGTAATAATATTTAGTTCAGTTATCGCGGGTTTGGATAATCAACCCACATATTCGTTCGAGTACATAGATGGGTTTACACTTTATAAAACGCACCCATAGGCACGTCGCACACTATGGTAGAAATCTCTGCCCAGACTGCGTTCGCCAACGTACACTGTAGACTTACATTTTTTAGGTCTGCAGTTATTATGACGTAGTTACCTGCATCGTATAATAACGCGTAAACACCGTCCACGAGAGTCGGACACACATAACATATATAATATTAATATTGTTTAATAAGTATATTTTACCGCAATCAAAACCACTTTAGACGAACAGTTCTGGGAAAAAAAAACGCGTTGTTAAGACTCCTAACCTTTTACTGAAACGTATAACTACGCGCGTATTACTCCAAAGTTATTCCGGTTTGACAAATTATTATATTAAAAGACGTCACGTCGTTTAATCAACATACAATACCTATTTTATAAGTACGTGCCTAAGTATTATTAATAATGTATAAGTATATATTATTACGATTATTTACTCCGATATAGCTCGACATCGCGTCATTGAATATAATAATAATAATAATAATAATAATAGGTATTATGAGGCTTGTCCGCTGTGGCCATTCGTTGGTCCGACACAGCACACGCGCATTTATCTTCAAGCCGCGCAGGTATTATAATAATATTATATAGGTAAGTCGGAAATGGTTTGCCCCCGAAATATTATGGTCATTCAAACGAAACCACTGCTGTTTTAGGGTGCGTTTCCCTCTCTAAGCCATATATTATAGCTTCTTCATATTATTGTGTATATCGACAATCCGGTGACACGCATATAAGTCATCCTATAAACATAATATATATTATAATATATGATGTAGCAGAGGGTTCGAGACGTACGTTTTCGAAACAAGATACCTCTAAGGCTCGCCATCTCCATAATATTGTACTTGTACGAAACAAATCAGCAATATACGCGGTCACGTCACTAAAATGAGTATCGGTGTCATGACCTGCAGGGGGGGGGTCACAGAAGGCACGTAAATCCTCCCCCCACAAAATCTCTTTTTTTTTTGAGACCCTTACTACTATAATACAAGGTAAATCTATGATAAATCAGTTTTGCTGTGTGCTTCATAATATTATATTTAAGTCGTTAGTAATACGCGTTACAAATCACAAATCACAATTCATAAAATGTCGAATTATAATTAATATAATAGGTTGAGATAATTATTAATACAAGTATATTTTTCAACAGGGCTACAATGTCCATATATTTTGTTATGTTTTTAATAATTATTTCAATTTGTTTGTTTGCTTCATTATTTTTAACTTCCTTTGTGTTTAACTACCTATCCCAGTTGTTAAGACTCTTTTATATATTTTTAAACACTATTTATTTGGTCGGCTATGATTTGTTTTATATTCTATCGTTATGTATTTGATAACAATTATGATTTTATTATAGTAATACTATTGTTTTATTAAATGTGTACACTGTACAGTATACCTAGTTAGTAACAGAGATGTTCTGTCGAAAGAAAAAATACACGTGTGCTTACTGTTATTATAAACAATGAACACGATGGTCATAAAGTAAAGTAATAATAGGTATGTGATAAGTAAGTATTCTAACATAACGACAACTAGAGAAAAAAATGAAGTATCCTTCTCAAAAAAAAAAAAAAAATGTTCTGAAAAAACAATACATCATAAGTGTCATATAGTCATCAGACTAAAGTCTGACATTTCTGTCGTGTACTCGTGTTAACGAATAACAGAGTTGCGAGAGCATAACAAATTATGCCAATCGGATAATCAATAATAATAAAATGTGTCATGTATAGGGTACATTGTTCAGGGTGGCCTACGGTGACTTTCGATTTTCCCGTGTTAGTTTAACAAGAAAAATGAGAAAAAAACACTATTTGCCTGCACCCTGCAGTACAACGCGTAGCGAAGTGCGTTTACAAAGGATATATACTATCAACGCAGCAGGATTGAAAATATATACAAAACTATTCACCGAGCATGCTCACCCCCCCCCAATTTTTTTCGTTTAATAACGAATTTATTCAAATTCTGTTTTGAAAATTTCTAAATACTTACACGAAAAAGACCATGTTTTAAAATATTTGAAGTTTTTGTACTACCTACTTAGGAGTGTCCTACAGTAATACAAACTTCTGTTTTTAAATAAGAATTTCCTTTTTTACTGTTAATTATTTAGTGGATTATAAAAATGTTTATGCATTTAATTCAAAGTTAAGAAGAGTCGTTTTTTAGTTATTAAAATGTTTATATTTAAAAAATAATAATCTCCTTAAAAATAGATGTAATATTGGATCTAGTATATTTACTATACTTGGCCATTTCTATTAATTATAAATTTGGATGATTAATATTAATTATAAAATGTTTAAATCACCATATCCCCCATACTTTTGAAACTCAGTATCGTGGACCTATTATCCTTAGTAAGGTTACCTATTCAAAGTTAAATAGCTCAAAAACTATACTATTTAAAAACTGGCAAGTTCGTAAAAATTTTCTGAAAAGTTAACCGCTAAAAATGTACTGTATTAAAGCAGGTGGTCGTCATTTGAATAACATTAGTTTGTATCTTGACATTTTACTCCTTAAGTATTATTAATAATCTGAAGATAATAAGGCCTGTAAGTGAAGACATATTTAACTATTTAAAAAATCCAAAAATAAGATATTGAATAACTGCATTTCTAAAGAAGAAAAAGGGTGAGCAAGCTCGGTGAATCATCCTATATATATGTGAAGAGTATTAAAGAACTATAAAAAAAGAATTCTTAGATTGGTAAGGCAAGTGCTGAGAACTGTTCTACGCGTTTTTGGCATTAGGTCATTTGAAATTTAGATTAAGGCGTGTTCCTTAATTACATCACGAATCGTATAATTAATCTATTATTAAGACATTATCAGGTACCCGTGTCAATCACGAGTGTTGTAAAAGAAATTTTTTTTTAATTTAAAAATTCAACTAATGGTAAGTTAGACCGACCTGCAGTAAAATTTGCAAATTCGTGAAACATATACTGACCACTAACTATAGACTTGAAGGTAATTTTAGTTCGGCGATGGATGTGTAATGTTTAGAATTGAGTTACCATCGATTTGATATAATTTTGCAAGACAACAGTTCATTAATTATTCACCTACCACTGTGAAACATTTGAAATTCCGATTGTTTGCATTCTCATAACTTTTAGCACCGAACGGTCGAAGTTGATTTATCGCGAGTGTAGAGGACTACAATAATCTTTCCAGCGTGTATACTATTTGTATTTTATTTTATTGAACGCTATTTAAATACATTTTATTGCTATTATTATTTTAATAATTATTGTCGTATCAAAACATGATAATATAGTTGCAAAAACTTTCCACGGTTTCGTAATGCATTATTTTTCACGGTTGAAGAACAAACCTGTTTGGTAGCTTTTTTCGTGTTTCTCCGAAATGCTCTCCCGAGTCCCGACCCTACCACTCGAAAAACTCCGAATTTTGAAACGTCCTGCATTCAAACCTATTTAAACAAGAATAGACGCCTGTAAAATGGAAACGAGTACGCAGAAGAGAGCGACGCGACGTTGTAATAATATATTACTGCACCTGGAAATAATATTATGTGCGTATAATAATATGTAACATCGCGAGTATAATAATAATATTATGTCGCAATTATCTGCTCTGTAAATAAATATGACGGAGAAAAAAACAAATTAAAAGAGCTTCAATAAAAAAAAATTACCAAATCGTTATACGGGTTAACTGCGTTTCAGCAGTTTTCGCTGCTCGTTAATTAATTTCAGCTTGCGCTTAATCGGTCTAAGGACGGGCAAACATGCATTTTCGTCTTTTGTTTCTCTTCAATTAGTTACCCTTTTACGGTTCGTTAATACTTATATATTTAAAAAAAAAACACTCATTAATAATTGGTCTAGTACAAATACGCGAGTGTTTTTAATTTAATTTAATATTATTATTATAATAAGACACTACTTTAGTTTTCGTTGTAAGTCGTCATAAAAACAAAAACAAAAACATAATAATAGTAATAATAATTAAAGTAAAGTAAGACTGCGGAATGTAAAGACAACAGCGCCGTTTAACAATCCTGTGGGCCAACTATTTAATATTCTAATTTAAACGCGTAACCCTATACCGTCACCGATGATCGTCATTAGTCGAAGTAGCAGCAACAGCAGATTTCACTCCGTGCAGAGGTTATATTATTTTGTCTTTTCGACGTGAATATAGTAGGTAGGTATAGTCTATAATAAGGACCTTGTTTTTAAAGCAGTCCTTGCTCTTTGTCGGCGGCGAATGTCTCGACGCTCCGGTGAGAGTGAAAAAATAATAGATGAATATTAAAATGTAATAAAATAATATTACAAAATTGATAAAAAAAACCCGTCGATGTTTGCATAATGTATAATAATAGTAATAATTATATTATCACCGTTTTTTTAAGGAATATCTAACGCGTACGATACATTAAATCCTTACCACCCGATACGACGATTCGACAGGAAAACTGCAAACCCCAACAAGTGTCCCCGCGGGCTTCCTTTTTATACTCTCGGAAAACCGGTGATAATAACTCAAAATCGTACTGCAGTAGCCGAGGGCATTCGAAACGATCAAACTGATTATCAAGAAAAAAACTTAGCAAATATCTCCACTCACCTCATCGTAATGTGGTTGGTGTACTTAATATTATAGATACAGGGTCGAGGATTCTCAAAATTGTGTGCGACAGTAGATTTCACGATGACATAATAATTATATTGAAAAATGACCTACGTAAATCCCATTTGGAACCATAATATCATTTTATATTCATTTATTTTTATTAATTAAAAAGGGGAGATTTTAGGGGTAATTTTTTTAATTCAAATGCAAACCTATATTTTTTTTAGATGATTTATGTACGGTTTAATTTTTAATGCGTTTTGACATGTTATTTACATTTACGCATCAATAATTTATTAAAGGAGCTTTTGTTATTTGAGTTTTGTTTTTTAATTTGTAAAATGTCAACAATTTATAATAATAGTGATAATACACAAATATTACGCACTACCGTTATGACGTTAATGGTTAATGCGTTATGCATTGGTGTACCTGTGAACTATCTAACCATAAATTCATTGCAGTAAAGTAACGCGTGTTTTGTATCTTAATTTCATTTAATATTACATACTAGATTAAATCACACTTTTTATTGATTAAAAAACCAATGCATTAGATAATATATAAGGACTGAGTACCTCAACTCATTTTTAGGATATTCAAGCGTACCCTTACTTTTATTTATAGTTTGTTCGTTAGTTTGATTAAAATGCTAGGGACGCTACTTTTTAAAAGTAGCTTGAGTACCTCTACTACTTTATTCCCAAGTCAACCACTGGAGGAAGGTGAGTGTAGAAGAAGGAGTAGACGGAAGGTAAGTCGCAGATGATATTGGCTGCTGCGTCTTCGAGCTAATATAAGGGTGTGTCCGCCGTCGGCGAAATGCCACTGAAGTGGTAGTGACGCAACTAGACATTTTCACATATACATTTCAAACTATAAATAAAGAATTCTTCTAACACAACTTTAACATTATAATTTATATTTTATGCTCTTTTCTTAAATTATTTTTGTTGTCTTATTATAACAGGGGCAAGGCCGAGGGGGGTGCTGAATTAGAGTTTGGGGGGTGCTGAAACCTCCTCGAGCACCTCCCTAGTTGCGCCTATGCTGACATAGTAGTAGCGAGCGGCGCAACACCAACCAGCCGCACGTCTACGAACACCGATCCCAGTGGCAACATTTGAGTTTTTAAAGGGTAGGTACCTATAGTCTAAATTAAACACGTCACTTTTTTTTTGTCGATCATGTATCTACATCAATACAATGAATACATTGTACATTATTTTATTTTTACATGTATTTTATGTATGCATGGTGAATGTAGGTTTAGGGTTTAGGGGTTATAAGATAATATATCTTAACATTTTAATATTAATACCAAGGTATATATTATAGGTACCCTGGCACCCCTAACCGATCCGCGGAGATGCCTGGAAATCGTGCTCCGGAGCGACATAATATGACTGTTTTGTTCCACTCTCGCCACCACCAAGCCACGGACAGCGGTCATCATAACCGCATAATTTCAAAACAATGTTGTCGTTCAAATCTACACTTCTCTGCATCAATAGAGCCCAGTTTTCCAAAAATCGCACGTATCGCCGACAGGACTCGCGTTTACCAGACGTTTACTAATCGTTTACCATCGTGTATTTTATTGAAAAAACACGTTTAATCGAAAACAAAATATGTCGGCAAAATGACTAAATCACGTGTATAATTCCTATCCCGGAATTAAACGTGGTCGTACTAATAATGATTTGGGACAGAATATTTTGTAAACAAATAAATGGTTAAAAGGTATTTATATAATCGTCAAAAAAATCATTTATTCGATTTAAACTATTGAGCAATTTGAAAAACGTTGAATATTTTTTTCCGTTCTAAAAGTCGAAACGGTCACTGATAAAGCTCTGTAATTGTATTCCGATGATTATTTAATCAGCCGACTATTAATAATAAATTATTATAACATTACTTCGATAACAAACGAACAATTTTCGACAATGAATCACGAATATTGTACCTATCCCTGGCTATAATATAGTGCGTATAGATAACCTAATTTAATATTATACAATTTAAGAAATTATATGATATGGCGTTTTCGTTAATATTCTTCAAAAATGATGCTAAAATTATAACATACAAGCAGTTTATATTTAGGGGTGAAAAGGTAATAAATAAAACAAGGTCAATTCGTTACAACCTAACTTTCCAAACCGCACAATATCGTGCATCGGTCAAGTTCATATGTAGGCGCAAATGGGCTCTATACGTTTTAGACGTGTTTAAGGTTTTTTTTTATGAAATCTTAGAAATGTGTTTTTTTATGTAAGTATATATTATTATGTAATAAACCTATATATTACGTACAAGTTAAAATAATATTATACACCCGTTTTTGTGTATATTTTCTTACAAAACATCCACCGGCAACGATAGTTGAATATAACTCCAAAATATATAATAATATCTTTACGTAGGTAATAATATTAATATTATGTAACGTCGTATTGTGTTCAACATTCGATACCTACGAATTTTCTATAGTGAAGCATTTTTAAACTGTAATTTTGGTCAAACCGTAATACGATTTACTGATCAGTTTTGACTAGGTTGTACGAATATGTTTATCGATAACATTTAGAAATGTTCTGTCGTCACGACGAAACTGTACAGTAAATACCT
This sequence comes from Neotoxoptera formosana, assembly GCA_022818045.1. NCBI lineage: Eukaryota > Metazoa > Arthropoda > Insecta > Hemiptera > Aphididae > Neotoxoptera > Neotoxoptera formosana. Next base: position 13,607,117 of record CM040635.1, read on the forward strand.
GAAATAATAATAATAGGTAATATATTTTATCACATCGGTCCATCGATCGCCAATCGTTAAATCCGATCGGCGCTGTTCGACATAATAATATAATAATAATATTATAACATCACAAATCTCAGTCGTCCGGTACACGTTTTATAAAATATTGTTTTCACTAAAACGGTGACTGCAAGTTGTGACTTTTGTGAAAGACCTGCAAGTTATGCGGGCGGCGGGTTGAACCGGCGAACGCTCGTCGGACGGCCCATAATCCATATAATATAATGTTTTATAATATTATTGTAACACATATTATATTATTATTGTGTTATATTTTATTATTATTATTCTCATTATTAATTTATACGCTGCATGCGGGAATGAATAACCTTTCAGCCTTTCACATATTATGTTGTGTGATAAGTGTCCGAACGAGATGTGTGTATGTGTGTGTGTGTGTGTGTGTGTGTGTGTGTGTGTGTGTGTGTGTGTGTGTGTGTGTGTGTGTGTGTGTTAGTGATTCTGTATTGTGTATATTGATTTTCATAGCTCGTGATTTCCGAGCTGAGGTCAAGTTCCGAGGATCCGGTCCATTAAAATCCGTTCACTAATAGCATGCATAATTTAATAAATTATCGACATATTAATGACGTGGGAGCGTGCAATTAGAACCAAATGCGGTGTCGGTTAGGTTAGGTCTATTAAAATCTCTATAACGGCTATATTATATATACATACATACAACGATAGTGTATATTTTATTGATCGAACATTTCCCTTTTGTGTTTGACGTTAATTACGATTTAACGAGAGAATCGGGATTTCGTTTTTACGGATTACCTTAAAGTTATTATTCATTTGCGTGTCATCTGATTATATTATCCACGCATTGTTGATGGACTCGCAATGATCGGTAAAATTCAGTTTAATACATTAAACTGGTTTTTAATTTTGAGCTGAGCGAATGTGGTTATACTATAGTGTGTCATTTTTTTATTATTACTTTTTGTGTCTGAATCTGACACTTTTTCTTATGGAAATTCTAGTGAGATTTCATGTGGAAAATTGGATTTACCGGATTTTGGCGCGTTAAAAGCGTTCCTAAAAGGTACCGCTGTTTACTTAAATCGAGACCGGTGAATTGATTCCTGGGCAATTAAAAGGTATGTGTATGAGCTGATTAATACATTTTTGTTGTATATTTAGAGGAAAATGGGGAACAATGAGTATTCACGAAGGAAATTATGCAATTATGCACCAGCCTATAGATAAACCTCAGCAGATGCCAATTTTTGAAAGCGATGGGCTTAACATTTTTATTATTTTCTAAATAGTTCCTTAGTTTATGAAAAAAAGCCAACTATATGACTATGATTAATAACATTTAATAACCTTCTTTTGAATAGTCATGATACTATTGGCGTATATAGCGGGGGAGGGGTAGGGTCCATACCCTACCTGAAAATAAAAGTGTGTGTGTAGAATTATATTGTTATGATTTCTATTAACTTTATTAATTTTAATGTACACGTTTATTATATTCATTAAAGTATACAAAAATAATGTATAATGTTATGTTATTATGTATTTGTATAATGTTATACAAATTATGTCTATTAAAAAAAATTCACATATACATTTAATTTAAATTAATTTATCAGTTCAATGAAAATAATCAATCTACAAATTTTAATATTGTATTATAATAGTGCACTATTATCATGATTTATGTAGGTACTAGGTATACAAACTAATGAACACTTATCAAAAATAATTGTTTTCATTCTGATATCGAATTTCAACAGAACATTTGGAACATACAACACGGTATAGTTCGATAAAAAATATAATATAGGGAACATGTTTATTATTTTTTCCGTAAGAGATCCGATACCACTTTCTATTTTAATATTTAAGTAGTATTTATTTTCCTCTGATTAAGATTATTTGGATTGTCCAAACTTTGGAATATTATAACAAAGTAACAGGTAAATTTTTTTTTTCGTTTGAGTTCCATGTTGTGTTTATAATAGCTGTATAAACATATTATATTATGTGAAATGTGTATGGAATATAACAATATATGTATCCCGCGTTTCAATATTATAATATACGATAATGTACACAATATACGAACGATGGGTTCAAGATAGTGTTCGAAAATAATTTATAATTAAAACCATCAACCGATGAAGGTAGGTAAATTTAAACATTAAAATTTGTTTTCAAACACGGTCTGGGATCATCGAAGTATAGTTTTATGAACACTTCGAGAGAACAACCTCCAAAACAAACATCGACTCGTGCTTGGGAAGAATTTTTGCAACACGTATACATTATTATACAGTAAAACTTCGGTCACCTCTATGTAACGGTAAATTTTTTGGTCCTGTCAAGTATTATGAAAAAATACATAAATACTTTTATAAAGCGGACACTTTAAATAACGGTCGAAATATAAGATAAAATAATAGAAAATATGTGTAAGAAATTTAAAGTGCGTGGTTTGCCCAAACTATATATGTGCCCAGTTTATAGTTGTTATCTTATCGAACTTTTACGTCGATTAGCTAGACTAGCGTCGACTAGTCAATTAGCTCTTTTTACTATTTAAAAAGAAGACGTAGATTGTTGTAATTTATTAAAAACAGCAGAAATTAATTTTGAAAAAAATTGTTCAAATAATACAATTTTAAAACAAACTAATTATGTTACTCGATATTTTTCATTTCAATACATATTTATAATATACATTACACATTATCTTAAATTCTAATAGGTATGCGATCACTTTTTTAAATTTTAAATTGCACATATTATTATAGTAAATAACTCTTCAGGGTTGTACATGTGATAAATACATTTTTTGGTATGTACATAATATTATTGTTTTTTTGTTTTTTTTATACACTCTAAACAGCGGTCATCTGGAAATATTGCAATTCTGTTAACGGTCACCTCTATGTAGGACAGCCATTTCTAAATAGCGGTCATTATTTCCGGTCCTTTCGGTGGCCGTTATATGGAAGTTTTACTGTATTATATTTATTATTATCATAAAATCATCGACGATAGAAACACTTGTGGGGACAATCCCATCGTTTGGTCTTTCAGGGAGATCCCCAAACGATCAGCGGAGGGGTACAAAATCAATTCGAGGTTACGGGTACGTCGTCTTACGGCCAGAATATATCAAGCGAATCCGTGGAAATTAAATCGCTTTATTTTCGTGTACGACTATTGTACAGGCAGTGCAGTGAGCGAATATTCATTTGTTACTACATTGTATTGATGTCGATAAAATAAATAGAAATGTCGACTTCAGAAGACGCCATGTCGAATATAAATTGCTTACAATGTTGTAGAGCTTCATAAATGATCGATCGGGTATACGTAATGCATTTTCGTGTTCATACTGAGTGCACATTCTACAATAATTGACGAGGGCTTCAAAATATGTCAGCGTTTCAAATCGAACAGATTTCGTAGACGAAATTGTATTTTACTCGTACCTATAAATGCATTTAAATGCATAATCGGACGGTTAAGGAATATTTTTCGGATTAGTGAATACTGCATAATATTATTTTTATAAACTACACCTTTTTCGTATATTAAACAACTAAAATATTAATTGATCTCTGTTAAGTTCTGAGTGTGATGTATAATATTGTCGACAATAAAAACGCAATAATGTCGATAAATTAATAATTTATCGAAATTATTCGAAGAGCGAGGTATATATTATAATATTAGAAAAAAATTCTTCAAAATGACGTATAGAATATTATATTTTAATATAGAAGTGGCCCTTGTAGATATACGTCACAACAAAATAATATGTTTGGTCTTTGGTACACTGTAAATCTGAACAGTTATCGAAAGCAATAAAAAAAATACCAATAAATAAGTGTTATCTAGCTATTTTTAACACCTAGGTATTTAATTTGATAATATAACTTGAATTGAAAAAAATTAATACTTTTTGAATGGATTATAAAAAAAAATTAATACTAAGAAGTTGTACCGTTTGAGGGTATAGTTGTCATTGCAAAACTTAAAAAAGCTTTACCAGCGAGAAAAAAATCCAACCAAATCTGAGAGTAATCCATAAGTAGGTATGTCTAACAAATTGTTGGATAATATAATATTTCATATGTGTCTACTGTCTGATATGGATGACGTCATAATATTATTATAATTATTATTTATAATACTATTTTGGTCTTTATTCTGTCGTTTTTTACTTGGATATTATTCGCATCTGCAGCACATTTTAATTTGTTTCTAGACATTTTTAGTGACTCCGATCGCTATATTATTATATTGTTATGATATTGCTCCAAAACCTAACTTTTAGGTACGAATTCGGCGGAACCAGCAGCAGAGGTCAATGGACCCGTTCTACGCGGAGGTCGACGACGGATAAAAAAAATATTAACAAAAAAGCGGCGGCGGCGATCCACCTGTCCGAGTAATATACGCGTCTTTCAGTCCGCGGCCGACTGTTGCGTCGGCGTCGGTGGTTACTGTACCCTCCCGCTGTATTTAATGCGTGCATTTTATCGCGGCGACTTATACGGGCCGACCAGAGGCGATTACGTCGTCGCCTTCCTTATTATTGTTATTATTTTTTTTTCCCCGCTTTCGTACAGTGCTTACGTAGGCCATATGGAGACGCTTCTCGACGAGTGCGGTGTGTGCACCTTAGTGATAATCCTTTTGCCGGTTTCAGCGTTTTTTTTTTTCCCCCAGTCATTATATATATAAATAGTGTTATGTTGTTCTTCGCGGGGCAGACTCTGCTGTCGCTACAGATGTCGGAGGCGGCGCTCCGCTCGGTCTCGTTATATATCATCATCATAATTATCATCGTCGTCGTCGTCGTCATCATCATCATCGTCATTATTATTATTATTGTTATTGTGCTCTCTGTACAATAATAATATTATGTGCGTGCGCCGTTTACCGCGCGCCGAGCAGCAGCAACAGGTGTCGGTGGCATCCGGCAGACAGACGTGCGGAGGAAGAAAAACACACACACACGCTCTCACAAATCGCGTGTTTTAACAAAATGTGATTGTTTTTTTACACGCGAACAGCTCCGGGACCCTGGGCAGGGGGAGGGGGGTAAAGCAATAATAACGATACCGCGGTTTACGACGCAACTATATTTAATACAATAAATAGTAAATTAGTTACACTATTTTACGACTTTTTGCGGTTTTTTTCAGACCCCGCACACACTGCTACAACGCGGCACGCCATGAATTATAATAATAATAATAATAATATTATAAACGCGGCCAAGTCGCACGCATTGTTGTGAAAATATATTATACATAGGTATGTGCAGGTATGTATACCTCGCTATACATATACCCTTCGCCGTATCGTACGATATCGTAATATTAAAATTCGTACGCGCGACTCGGCCGGAAAACGGACGGTTTTTTATTATTATTTTTTAGGGCGACGCGGCCGTAAAAAACAAAATAATAGTAATATTATATAATACAATATTAAATGTCCAGTACGTATACGCGCAAAACGCGATCTGCAGCGGCAGCAGCGGCGGCGTAGTCGCGCGCCGTTTCTCGGAACCCCACGTGGCCCGAGTCAAAACATTATTATCGTTCGGACGCGCGCGAAAGAGATTCTTTACGGACGTAATTATTATTTCGAATGCCGGTGTGCGATATTTTTTACTACCGCTCGGCGGTTGTTTATCACCTTTTTTACCGGGAACTATAATAATAATATATAATATCGCGCGTATTCAAATCAATCGACCGCGGCGGCGATTGCGTTTACAATATTCACGTGTGCAACTACACACACACACACACGACTGCCTATATATATATATATATATTATAATAACAACAAACATTTACAGTGCAATAATGTAGGTGGGCATATATTATTATTGTTGTGGTGCACGTGACCTATATTATGTATTATCTTCAGCGTGTATTATACAGCACGACTCGACAATTAGTTTTGACAATACGCGCCGCACTTAATCGTCAACCGGCCGTGCCTAAATTGATATATTTAACGTACTATATTATAAAATAAGCTGACGTGCAGCTGAAACGCAGGACTGCAGCGTAATGCATTATTATTGTTTCTATAATAATATTATTATGGTTATACGGTAACTGATGATCGTAACGACGTCGAACGGAAAATAACGTTATTCACATATTATGGTCTTTAACGATATTGACCAAATGAATAAAATAATAAAGCGTTATATGAGATATTCACGCCATGCCAATGCGAGAAGTTGGCACGCTCCAAAACCAATTTGATTGTAAGCCTATATGTCATACCTATAAGTGAAGTGAATCACAAAAATGTAAAAAAAAAGGTCTACTGACGAAAATTAACTCAGATAAAATTGTGGAGTGCTCCAATAATGTCCAATGAATCGAGACTGGAATTTGTGCTCGAGGAAAAATACACAATCAAAAAGTTGTGATGTTGGAGTAAAGATTCTAAAGAAATAAGCACTGCCAAAGAAAATAATGTCCACCAAATTAATAGAATCCACAGTGTTCAAATGAAAACTCCGCTTTTAAACTGTACATTATTAATTATAGGACATTTTTTATGGACATGTATAATTGAATTATAAAAATCAAAGTTCAAACAAGTAGTTTTTGAGTTATTTAACTAAGTATACTATAGTAGGATAATAGATCCAAGATCACGAGTTTGGAAGATATGAAGGCTATGGTGATATGAAAATCTTAGTAAGTAGACTTTTTACCCTTAGTGTAAACATTTTAATACCTAACTAAAAAGTATTCCTTCGAATTTTGAATTAGGTACATTAAAATGTTTAAAAAATTATTCACTGAATAATATTTACATCACAAAATGGGGTGGGTTCTCATTTGAAAAACAGAAGTTTGTACGGCCACACCACACCCAACTTTAAATATGTTTAAAGAAGTCTCAAGAATTAGGAAATATGCAGCTGTTTAGAAATTTAGTATATTGAAAGATTCCGTAAATCTGAATTTGAATATCGTCGTTAAATCAAAAAATGAGGGTGAGCATGCTCCCGCATGAATGACCCCGCGTAACACATCGTCGATTTGCAAAAATCGAAGGAGATCGACCACACTCATAAGCAGTATACCTACTGGTTAAATATAATTGTTAATTTTGTATTATAGCGAATATTTTGCACAGACGTCGGAATGATGACGATTATCGGTCGCACTGCTCGACGACTGCAGAATCGACAATAAATTAATACGCCTATTGTTATATATATATATACGTATTGCCGACCTATACGAAGCAGGTAGGTATATACAATAGGTATAATATACGCTGTCGCAGTTATTTCGTTCTCTGACTGGTTGTCCTCTGTTAAGCCCAATCGGGTAGCGCATTATGTCCGACAAATCGATAACTACGCGTGATGACATATACGTATATAATATAATATATTACTGCAATCTCATCCTTGATCTTTACAACCACTACATAATATGATATAACTACAGATCGAGTTATTTCTGTATACATCGCGGATTAACGACAGTACGCACGAATCGCGACTTTTTTGTGCTCTTACTACAATATTATATTGTAGTATCACGTTATTATATTATGTATAGAGATAATTAATGTATAATAATATAGTGACGCAATTTTTTTACTCGCTTATACGCGTGATAGTATACTATATTATGTAGGTACGTGTACACACAGGGTGGTTCGCCGAACACGTTCAGCCATTTTTTTTCCAATTTAATAATACAGTTATTCAAAATTTCATTTTGGAATTGTTAAATGTACGTCCTAAAGACAATACATAAATTATGTTCCAATTCTCAGGATTTACCTAACCCTTCGAGGAGTGTACCGTGGAGACACAAACTTCTGTTTTTCATATATAAGAATTCTACTTTTAGACCGGTCATTATTTAGCTATAATTTTTCTGAAAATGTTGACGTACCAGAATCAAAATTCGAATCAATAGTTTTTGATTTATTTCACTTTGTGTACCCACTAAGGATAAGAGCGAGGATCAGAAAGACACAAGGATAGGCACATAATGGGTTTAGAAGATATAAGAGCTATGGTCACTTGACCGTGTTCATAATTGATATTAATTCATCAACATTTATAATTTGTGAAAAATTGTCCAAATACCAGATCCGATATTACATACAGTGGGACTTCAATAAGTTTAAATTCAAGGGAAATAACATTTTTTCACTTATTGAGATTTTTGACTTACAAGGTCGACAGTTTAGTAAAGTTTTCGCACCGAAACGGCATTTATTTCGACTTATCAAGGTTTTCGATTTATCGCCCTTAGTGTGTACCTACACATTTCAATATCTTAGAAACTAATCGTTTTGAAAAATTACAACTTAAAGGTAATCAAAATTATCAAAAAATTATTCATTAAATAATTTACAGTAAAAAGGGGAGTCCCATTTGAAAAATAGAATTTTGTATCGTCACAGAACACTTGCCTTGAGTATATATTCCATTATTCCTGGATTTGAAACCATGGTCTTTGAGTATATTTAAATAATCTAAAAATCACAATTTGAATCAATTTGTTAAGGAAAATGGGGGAGGGGGGTGAGCATGCTCGGTGAATCACCCTGTATAGGTATGCAGCGGCGATATATGATATCGTTTTGAGCCGTTGGAGGATTGTTTGATATGGATTTTTACTATTTTTTTTTTTTTTTGAAGATTTCGGCTATCAGTATTTTACTGTTTTCCAAGGTCGATAGTATCCGGTGATTCGTCATCAGTTCAGAATTTTTTTTAATATAACCTCAACATTATCTCTACATACGCACACAATCACGGAAATATACGATTCATCTTCCTGTTTACTGACACGACACAAACTACATATATATTATTATGTTTTATATCTTATCTCCTTTTATTCACGGCGGTGGTCCAGAAGCCATATTATTATATTGGTGTTCAGCAAAATGATAATTTTCACGATCCCGGACTCTGTTTTATGTGTATTCACAATAATCTCATAAGATTTACCTGTATATGGCCGTAGTATATATTACTATAACGATATTATGTGTATATAATATTGTTTTACGTATTTTTTTGGATTTACTGTAAAAATTGTTTCGTGGTTTTTTTTTATAAAACGCGCTTACTATATGTCTACATCACATTAATATTGTTAATATAATACAGCAGGATAATACAAGCATCTGGTTTGTTCACATACACGCATATTATTATAATATATTATTCTGTCACTCGGAGGAGAGAAGGTTTTTGTAAGATTTGGGCCCGTCAAAGACGATGTTTTTCCATTGTCGACTAATGTCTATAAATATAATAATAATATTATCTACTGCAACGGTGCGCCTGGTAAACGACAACCACGTCAACGGAGATGTATCACAAATGTACCTTATAATATGATAATAATGGAGGAATAACGTGGTTGATTTCGTCTACTTTAGAATCGTAATATCCCATTCAATTTTACCAATAGGAGGTAAATAAACTGAAGCGGACGGAATCATCGAAAACATTAAAATAACTTCAACGATTGCGTACGAAATTAAATCTTCGCTGTGACGGACGGGCGGGCTAGGAACCGTCGACACTGCTTAGAGCCCAAATATTATTATTATGAGATAATAAAATATGTATAATAATACGAACCGACGCGATTATCGTATATAAATAATTTGAAACACACGTACGAATGACTACTGCGGGTACTGCGTAGTTGGATAAAATTACGTGCAGTTTTAAAAATAGTATTGCACAATAATTTCATTGTAAGTGTCCCTCATTATGTATTAGGTAATATAAAAAAAAGGTAATTAAATGCAACATAAATGCAAAACATCTGTTATTTTTTTTTTTTTAATATAAAAGTCGAAAAACATTTAAGAAGTTGAGATTTAATAGAATACGACTTAAAACAATATTTTTACTTTGTCATCTTTGAGTAGTTTTCACATTTTAGTATTTTTTTTACACCTAATAGATGCGAACAAGTAAATGAGGATATTTTGTGGCTTATAGCGGAAACACTTCTGCTCGAATACTACAACACCTTTTTCAATTTAAAATTCATAAGTCACACGAAAGTACTCATGTACTCTACTAAATATTAAAAGTACAAGCAATCAAACTGAGGTGTTTGGTAAACATTGGTAAACACTGGTAAACAGTTGGTCAGCCAAATACCCATTTTGGAACCTAAAAAAAAATTGTAACTCGAAGTTGCAGCCAATAAATTGAAATTTAAACGACGGTTATTAAGCTTTGTTCAAAAAAAAAAAAAAAGAAAACATACAATATAGTTTTAAAAAATAAGCGAAGACAATAAATAATGTAATTTACCTAATTTTTATTAGCTATATATTCTCTTGCTATAAGATTCAGATGATCAGGCATAAAATAATAAATACAACACCATCACCAATCATGTTATTTTATTTTTCAATTATTAGATTTATGTTTTATATTGTGATTAGTTAGTTAAATCCCGAATGACTTTGTTCAAAACTTGAATTTTTATTAGCTATATCTATGTCATTTTTTTTATTCGCTTTTTATTCGCATTTGTTTTTTTTGCAATAATTGCCATTTTTTCTAGATCCGTGAACGGCCAACTTTTGAGCGCCTAGTTATAAGATAAATGTATTTAAATGTATGTACGAAAAATGTATTTAAGATTACCGTACAAAGACAGCAAACCACGCCTGTTATATACTCTGGTATACTGCGCAATTGGAATTATTGTATATTATAAAGACCTGCTGTTTTATTAATAATAATTTATAACATCGCACAATTATTATTGTATTGTATGTGCACCCATTGTGCTATTATAAACTACGTCATTAATACGAGTGCTGCTGTTTAAATAAGTGTAAAACGACGATTCGATTTCGTATCGGCTAAGAGGCCGAAAAAACGACGTCACGAGCAAGATTTATCTGTGACATGCGCCAAACGAGGGAAAAATAACCTAACCCAACGGTGCGGGGACTCTGCCGTAATGTATATTATATGGGTGTACCCACCATGATATTATATAATATAAATATCGTGAAACGCTGAAAACCAAAGGGTCCATCGGCGTCGGCTGCGGTGGCGGTCATTATTGCAGGTTAGGAGAGATTATATTATTTATTACGCATATTATAATAATAATAACCACCGTGGGCGTGAGGGATGATGGTCGTCGGGACGCGCTGCGATCGACAAAATTTATGATCGACGTGCCGATCGGTGCGTGTGTCCTGGCGGCGGCGGCGCTATAAACGACCCGATGACGACGACGACGTATTTTCATAATAATTGGTGAAAAATTCGGAACGTTTCGCGGAATCGCGGCTGTGGGTGGGGGCGGGGGTCGGTATATGAATCATGGCAGCTAATTGACGTGATGGCGGAATCGGCTGCGGTGTAAACGCATTCACGGGGCGCGTTTATATAATAATAAATTGTTTGATGTATATATATGTATACTTTTATTATATAATGTGTGTGTGTGTTAGTGGGTAATGAAATTCGCGCACAAGAGACATCCGAACGAGAAAGCCCACTTCCGCCGCCCGGCCCGGGTTATTATATATTATTTTATATAATTTATTTCAAAGACCCTCCGCCTCCGCCGCCGGTATGGTAAATAATAATTGAATTGCCCCGGACGCGCCCCGCAGCGTCGTTTTTGAACTACGATAGTATGTTATATAATATTATTATCACACACGTGCTTGCAGTGGCGTGTTGTAGTGCGTTCCGTTTTTGTCGAGCCCAGAAAATGTCTGTTTTGAGAGAAAAACTATGGTTTAACTTTCGGCATTTTTAGCACTACTTTATGTCTCAACTCTAAGCCAACGGTAATATAAATTATCGTACTGAGCCACGAGCAATATTTAATTAAAAAAAAAAAAATTATAGAGTTAAGTTTGAATTTATTCAACTCAAACTCACTGATCGCAAACGCATCTGATCCCCCCAGACCCACTAATTTTGGGTGAGGTACAGGACTCAAAACAGCATTCGCCGTACCACTGCACCAAACATGTGACATGATGTCCAGTTTTAAAGGTTTTTATAATAGGTATACTAAACGCCGTTGTCCGTGTCAAAGATTTATTTTATTTTATAAATATATTTATAAAAAAATGTTTGTGCAATATTTCTTCTATAGTTATCATAGTAAAATAATATGTAACCAATAGCAACCTTAGATATAAACAAAAAAAATATTATTTTTTCATAAGTAGAAAACTAAATTCATGTATATCAACTACATGGATATTGTATACCCTTTAAAGGGTTTGAAAAAATAAGCTATTATTACCCTCCAAGTCCCAAGGAATCTATTGAAATAACTTAAATTATTAAAAACGGCCCCTTAGTTTTTAAGTTTATTAACTTCGGATAAACCACATCCATTTATATCACGCATCCACATATAAATATTTATTATCTGAAACCCATAGCAACCCGTCGTTAACCGTGCTAAAAAATTTGTGTTTTTTTTATAAAATGTAGGTAGGTACCTATATTTATAAAAAAAAGTATGTGCCACATTTCTACTAATTATAATATTATTTAAATAACATTTATTGAAAATTGTCCAGTAGTTCTTGAGTCTCTACTCTCTAGTTAACAATCAGACACACATCCGTTTTTAATTATATTATATAGAAGATAATATTCCAATCAATCGGCTTGCGCCCGCGTCATAGTCGGTTGTCGGTCTGTGTGCGGGAGTGAGGGATGTGAGGGATCTGTTACGATGACGTTGGCCGGTTGTTAAAATAATAATAATAATATTATACGTACAATATGCAAAAATGATATCGTACGCGATATCAACGGTTATTCTGGCGCGAAACCGGGATTTGTCCAAATAGAGGCGGGGAAGGGGCGATTTTACCTTTGGTTTGTATTGTATATTTACTTTTAAACCTTTCTCATTATATACAATCTATAAAAATTATTAAGTAGTAATGACTAATTTGTTGCATTATGTTTGTATTTTCTACACTCAATATTTGTTATATTATGTTATAGGACTCACGCCCCTATACATATTATGAATAACGAATTCATTATTTGCACCGTATAAGTGTATAACGATATTGATTAAAAGCAGTAATGTTTTCATGTTTATTCGATAACTGTTTTCCATTTCCACATCAATATGTTAAGTATTATCATAATAACAGTATTCAAGTACTATTTGGTATAATTGTATACCTATACTACCTATTCATGGACGGGAATGAAGCACGTCAATTCATTTTTTAGATGTTGGTGCCAAAATGAACGCAAGCACATATTAAAATAATTGTAACAGATCACAGTTGAATCGATATAATAAGAGTATATTAAAACTGCAGTATAACAGTTGATGAGATTTAAAAAACTAGGAATGCAATTTTTAGACTTTATTTTGGATTTTGTATTTTTATGGCAAACTATATATTTTTGTGATTTGTTATTTTAAACTAGGACTTTTAGCACAAGACTTTGTACTTTTAGTTTGTGCGCAGTTAGTGTGTGGTTGTAATTAGTACAAGCCCTCACAACATTGTACAATAATATTTTTAATAAAATATCAATATGTATTAAGCATGCATTGCCACAAGACGAGGTTGCAGGCTATCTTTAAAATATAACGAATAATTAATGTTTACGGCGATGGTTGTCCTTTTATATTATTATATTACATATTATACTTATTACTTAAGGACGTGCCTCCTGCAGATATTCGTATATTTTACAGATAATAAAAATTATATTTATAAATGCAATTAAGTGTACAACATTTTTATTAGGTAATCAATAGATTTTAAACTCTATATTGACTTTGTAATTTGCTCATAGATTTTTAATTTATAATTTTATGACTACTACGTATACCGCATGGATCATATTATTATAACATTAAATCATATGGTTTCAAATATTTAACAAAAACATATAGACAATAATTTAAATAACTTAATAAAACTATTGACAAATAAAATATATGTATTCATAGTTTTACTAAATAAAACGTAAGTTTCACTTGCAGATAATTTATACAAAAATCGTTCTGAATACAGAAAAATGTCGTCCTACAAATCATCAAATCGTTATTGTTTATAATATTAATAATATATTCTAGATAATTAATAAAGTCAATAAAATATTATTTTACGACGTCCGATGACGGGAGAGGGGGTCCGGAGACTCCACCTGGTTGCACCACTGCATCCATATAATATTATATTAAATATGTGTGTGTGTGTGTGTGCCGGTATAAGCACGCTGCGAGTCGTAGGTACATAATATGTAATTATATGGTAAAAAAAGTATCACTGAACCGATATATCAGTGGCGAACACGCCACTGTTGCAGCGGGCAGAAGAACATATCAGCAGACTATATAATATTATATATTATTAAACAGCAGCTGCTGCCGCTGCCACTGTCTCTAATTATTATTGTTCGTCTCACCGCGCACGTGTCTCGTCGTCTCCCGCGAGTCGTCGTACACGGTCGCCACCGTCGTCGGGAAATGAGTTTTCAAAAAATAAACGATAATATAATAATATAATATAATATTTATATAGTACGTCGTGTAAGGTACGATCATATTATTATTATTATTGGTTATCGCCGTGCGGAGATTTATGAAGTATATTCGTAGCTGAGGGGAAAAAATTATGTAGATTTGATCGCGAAGACATAACCGGCGGAGAGAGCGTCGACGATGCATGAGAAAAATCGTCGCCAATAAGACATAATATAAATATATTATTTTGTATGACGTGTGAACTTAAGATGACGCGTACGTGAGAGCGATGGCGCACAAGTGTGCAAATTTTGGTCTTTAGTAAGAAAAAAAAATCCCCCAAAATTGTTTCACGATAATTGCAGTTTGTTGTGCACGGCGCTTAAACGTACATAATAATATAATATAATATAACTACCACATACTCCTAACCTAAGACATATTATACGCATAGACGGAAATCAAATAATATTTTTGAACAAATTGGCCCGGATACGATACAAAAAAATTATCTCTCTAATAATATTATCAAACATTTCTATCATTTTTTTGTGAAGGTACCTATTCAAATTAGGTACGAAAATGTGTACATATTTTCTACACTTAGAATTTCATATTATAAGATATTCGATTTAATTAAGATATAATGTAGCCTAAGGCGTTTACGTCAAATCATAACTGATTTCTATATTATTTGTCTAGAAGTTCAAACACTCCCATAGGTCGCAACTCCCGTGCAAGGTGATCATGGCGATTGATTAGCGGTGGTACTTTTCATACGTATTTAAATTCATTTTCAGAGGAAGCACACAAATTGAAGCACAAACTGTTCGTGGAAAATATAGGGAATTTTTTCGGTCAAAATATTTAGACATAAATAAAATTAAAATATAAAATATTAATATTTAAATATTTTTATATTTTTAATATTATTTATTATTATATTATTATATTTAATTATGTTTAATTTTTAAACATTGACATATTTAGTCTAATTATTTTAATTATAAATCCGGCTATATGATTACTGCCACTATCTATGCATGGTCAGAGTTCGTAAAATGCAAAATTATTTTTCCAATCATTTTTAGGGGTTAAGCCTTGCCCACCTACTGCAGGTTTCCGCCAATGATTATTATACGAAAATTAACTACCTAGTTGAACACCACAGTCGTATAAACATGCAGTAAATAATATCCAAATATCAATTAACAAATTAATATTATATTACCTATGTATAACAAATGTATGTGTATGTATATTGTTTCCGAAACTCAAACTAGGTTAAGCGGGCAGACTTTATTGTCATAACACGCCTACGTCATCAGCTGTTGTTGACGGCGTTAACCACAATACGATTATTATATACTACATTAAAAATATGTATGGCCTAAGTGGTACAAGCACACATCATTACGTTATACAGGGTGCGTCTTTCTCCGTCGACGAATTTCTTTTTCTTATCATCGTGAATGGTCGCTTTGAATTTGTAGGAAAATTCATTATTTTTAGCTTATTGTAACACATATAGCAAAGATTGAATCGAGCATCAACGATTTCAACTTTTGAACTTAAATTTTAAACTTTGTACGTCTTTTTTTTATCTTTTAGGTCATTTTCCACTTTTTTTTACTACTTTTTTTTGTTTTTTATTTTTATTTTGGTCAATCAAAACTTTACGCATTGATTTAATGAATTATTTTTTAATTTTCGTCTTATAAGTTTTTGTTGACTAATTAAAAAGAGGAAATTACAGACATATTTCCTTAACTTTAAACTGTTTTAAAAATGCTTGTGAAATGTATTAAATCAAGATTAATCGAATTCTAGAACAATCATAATTTTTTCTCGCCTAATCAATTTTGCTTTAACTCAAATATGTCTACTGTAGATCCTCTTCCTAAAACTTCTCATTACATACATAGGTATCAATTTAGATAATACGTTTAAAGTCTAAGGTATTTTTCACGATTTTAAAAAGTATTTGAATTGATAAACAATGGTTTGTTAACTAATAAGTTACATTTTTGTAGCATATAAGAGGCAATGGTACCTACTACATGATTCGTTTATTTCTGATATCCCTCAACAGGTATTAAATATTAATCGCACTAATTTTGGAACTCAAGGTTCAACAATAATTATAAGAGTCTTTTTATTACGTAGATATAATATTATTTAGCAAATTTTGATAATTTCAACAACTATAAGAAATGTATTAACAATATTTTCTACTGTATTTAATTTTGTTATATTTTATATGTTATTTATTTCTTCTTCTTTTTTATATTACTTTATTATTTTTTATTATAGCGTTAGGTACATAAACTTTTATTTTACTTTTATTCTTAATTCCCTTTAAATATGAGCTTGCAACTTGTTTATTTCTTTATTTATATTGAATTTCTTGTTTGTTGCAATAAACTCTATTATTATTATAAAATAATTATATATACAGTTTTTTCTTTTTAATAAAACTTATTTGTTTGTGTTACGTAATAAATTATTATTTTCTAGTGCATTTTTGGAATTCATGGTGCACTTACTACGCTGAATTGATGAGATTTTAATACGTTTTTAATATTTTTATGCATTAAATACTAAATTATATATAATATTATATACGTACTAATATACTTTAAAAGTTATTGTTATAATTTCAAACAATCGTTAAAATCTATAAAATGTTCAGGACCATTGAGATGTTTCGAAATCTAAAAAATAATGTTGTATAAATCGTTATTTTCACGTTTGAATTTGATGTAGGTACCTATGTAGGTACCTATTGGAGATGACCAAGTTGTGTAGACTTTTTAAAAGTCAAATTAACAGTCACTATATATACTTTTATCGACCATATACCACTAATAACAGGTGGTCGGGCGTATACCTTTATCGCGAGCATATAAACACGACGAACCAGAGACAGTGAGACACTCGTACACGCGACATAATTTATAAAACATCGTAACGTGACTTGTCACGGGTCGGGCGTAAAAATTATAAATTCGTTTTCTCCTTTGTCCAAACGTCGACCTCGTCTCGAAAGCGTTGACCGCGATCTAAGTCGTAAAGGTACTTTTGATTTAACAGATGTCGACTCTTCACTGAAACGACAAAAACATTACCATAGTAGTACCTACTTATAAAATACAATGACGGTTTTAGTATTATTACTTAATATAAAGTAATTTTTAGAAAATATTTCGAGTTCTGAGTTTATTACACATATACGCATACAAATGGACTATACCTATACTATGCGTATGTTGACGTTAGTAGTTTTTGACAGCTATCGGGTTTCCGTTAAATGTTTTAACACGGAATTAACTACTGAACAACTCTGGAATTTATTCTTTCAAAACTCGTTTTGTAACGAGATCGGACTGTCTTTTTTGATATTGTAAAACCATATTATAATATAGTCAAACTATTAACCGAAAGTATCTATTTTACATATTTTTAGTCATTTATGAATAACTTTTAATGATACATCATATTATATTATTGTCATAATACATGTAATATACTAATGTGCGTCCAATAATTATCAGAGATGATCTATTGTAACGGTATGTCGATCATAAATAAACCATGATATCCCGTGCGTAATGTTATCGGAAAATTAAAATTATTAAATCTGTATCTAAGTTTTCATTTGTTATTTTTTCATGTGGTTTATATACAGGATAATTCACTAAGCATGCTGACCCCCCCCCCCTCTTTTATTTCCTTTAGAAAATTTAATTCTTCGAATTCTGATTTTAGGCATTTTTAAATATACTCAAAGACCATTTCTTTAAATTCTGGAACAAACTTCTGTTTTTCAAATGAGAACCCCCTTTTTCGACTGTAAATTATTTGGCGATAATTTTTCTGAAAAATATGATGTAGTGGAATCAAAGTTCCAAAGATTAGTTTTTAAGTTATTTAACTTTGTGTACTAATATAGGTTCATATAATAATATTTGTTTGGAAGATATGGGAGCTTATATTGTGCCGATTAAAATATATTGGTTAATAATATTAATTTATCAACATCAATAGTTTATAAAAAAATGGTCCAAGTATAATAAATACTAGATTACAAGAGGACTATTATTCTTAGTATAAACATTTTAATATCTGAAAAACTGTTCATTCGGATTTTAAATGAAGTACATGAAAATGTTTGAAAAAATTTTCCACTGAAAAATATTTACAGTAAAAAAGGAGGTGGATTCTCGTTTGAATAACACAAGTATGTCCCACCACAGGAATCTCACGAATTCGAAAAAAATTGTCTTTGAGTATATTTAAAAATAAAAATTATAATCAGAATTTGAATAGTTGCATTATTAAATGGAAAAATTTGGAATGAGCATACTTTGTGAATCACGCCCTGTATTCATATATAATATATATGTATGTTTTGTTTCGAAGCCTTGAAGGGCTAGTAGCCTATTGTTTATTACCTATTATTACCTAACCTCGGATCGATCTTATTGATACGAGTCTATGTTCTATGTTAGCACTTCAGTTAATCCAGCATTTACTTTGATTTATAATTATATGGTGATTGTGTTAATCTAGATAAAGTATGAAATTTTAACGAAATCGCAACGCTTAATTTATGTATTAAACGTAAAACTATAATACAACATATACATCTGGAAAAGTTTTACGTCAAAAGTACTATAAACAATAATTACTTGATATCCTAAAAGTGCAATTTGTTTTAGTTTTTAGGGATCGAAAAGCCGAAAACAATATAATTTACATCGCGGGTCATCGCTATTACAAAAAAGTTTGTAAAACATCGTTACGGGTAGTGTCGCAATATGTTATATATTATAATACCTATATTTATTATTATAAAACTTTTAAGGAAATGTAAGTACTATAATACAGTTAGGCATGCTGCAGTTTGCACTTTGCCAGATTGAATTATAATTGCAATTAATAAACTAAACAATTCGGACGATATAATATATGTATTATGGTATTACGGTAATGAGTATTTATGCAATACTTCTTTTTTTTACTTGGAAATTTCGAATTCAGCATTTTTTTTTTGCTCGTTTAAAACGCGACCAATAATTTCCGTTTATTACAATACGCGTTGTACATTTAATGACCCGTTAAGACCGGATCCGTGTGATATCGCGCCCCGGTCAAACATAATATTATATATTATGCAATAACAATAGCAATACTGTACAATATGACAAATACAAATCGCACACACGATGTTTTTTCTCCAAACTCCAGTGTAATATAAAACAGTACCTATATTATGTAAATAATACATTGGCTTTGAGAAAATTCATTCACTCGGAGGACATGATTGTTGAATTCGGGTTTTACTGCTTTTATAGTATAAAGGTTTGGTGCACCCAACTCGGGGGCTATACTTAATTATTATTATTACCACGAGTTTATATACATATAGTAGTTTTACATATTATTATAATATTATTAAAACGTAAGATATGTAATATATTTTATTTGGTTTTATCGATTTCTATCAATGGATCTATTTTTTCCAAACCGAGAAATCGAATGAATTATTTTTATCACATCCTATAAGGATATCAGGTCCTTTAAATTAAAACGGTACCTACGTGTACGTCGTGCGTATGTATTGCGCGGGGAGGGGAGGTGGTAACACATTCTTTCGGGTGGTTTATTATGCTATAATGTACCGAAAGTATTCGACTCGCAACCGTAATTTGGGTACACCTAATACCTACCTATACCTCGGCTACGTTTACGATCCACATTTCAGTTGTTAACAGTGAATTATACATTATATAACTATATACGAAGGTATAATATCAGAGGTACCTCTGTGTGAGCTCACTTCGGAAATATTATGTACACATATATAATAACTCACCATCTCACACACAATCTCTCTCTCATCGGATTAACGTTTATTTCATGCGCCTATACAATATAATACACATGACTACGGTTCGGCGTACTACGGCACGCCGTGTAAATTAATATTCTGAACGACGTGTAGTATCAAAAAATATTTTCGAACCCAACCCCTTTAAACATTATATAAGACTGCGTTTTATTGTTACACGCGCGTTTGTTTTACTCAAATATACGATACCGCGTGCTGCGGGAACAATAAACGGCTTTGGTATTTATATTATAATAATAGTAATATGTAGGTACTTATAAAATATATTGTTGATCGTCCGCCGACTCTCCGTTCCGTGGATTTACCGTAACTCGTCTCTTCTTCAATACCTATAACCACTAACCGCACCAGAGACGCGAAACGATTGTTATACCGCGCGGAGATGCGCGCTGCAGCATTTGGAATTTTCGCTGCCGGGTGATGATTTTTTGCAAACGAACCCCTCTCATCTTCTCGTATATATATATATTGAGCATAATAGATTAGCGTCGAATTGCTATCGAACAAATTATTACGATCGCTTCGTTTTGTAAAGGGAAAACTGCAAATTAAAATTAACAATCAGGTAAATTAATTTAATTTTTGAAGAGCAATAGAATATTGTCCATCGTCTGACTCGCGGTGTTGTACATCATATAGTTACTGCTTGTAGGTTTATCGAAGTTTGACTTTTTCAATAACCAGACTCGAGAAGATTATAAATTATATGCTGCAGAGATAATATGCAACTTTCAGAATTCTCCAGATGATTGTTTTTTTTTTACGCCAGCTCCCTGCTCCTGCTCATACTTGTAGGTAAACGTCGAATTAAGGAAAAAATTGAATAAACAATAATCATTACAATGATTGCATTTCGACGAGCAATGACTGCACCGATAACTTGGAAAGAAAAAAATTGCACGTAAAATAAGTTTTATGTAGGTATAGTAGAAAATTGTTTCTAATTAGAAAACAAGTTCGAATCAGGATGAAGGTTATACATATAATAATATTGTACATTACATTAAATATATTACTGTTTGTTATGTAATATTGTAATGGTTATAAAAGCAAATATGACCATGTAAAGTGTTCCTCTCTCAAGCCATCCTCCTAAATAATACGTCCCCGGCCCGCTGCATAATATAGTTTATGACCGAATTTAATTACAAACGAAATTAAAAAAAAAAAAAACACACATAATATTTTCAGGTACATATTTTAGTTAATACGTTTAATATTATGTTTACTATTGTATACCTACTTCCTTGAAAATATCATAATTTTGTGCCGTTTAAATATTGTGTTATAATCAGAAGCAATGTGTAACACACCGTAACACGCGCTACTATTAATATATTATGTAAGTATAGGTATAAAGTCAAATATCGTGTAGATTTTTTTTCCATAATATTTTCTTCACGTAATCCTTGTCCTCGTCCGTCCGTGTGCAGTGTACCTATATGTATAATATTATGACTATGGTGTGTTTTTTTTTCTTTTAAATTTCGAATCCTATGTAGGTGAAACCCTCACAACTGCAGCAGCAGTGCATCGTGCAGTGGTTATAATTATTGCTCCTCGTGCTGCAGCAGACGAGACTTTGACGGCCGCCGACGCCGTGTTTTCGCACAATATGTATAAAGTTTCCGTATTGTTATTATCGACCACTCGGAGGGTTCCGTGTCATCTCCGCGATCGTGTCAAAAATAGTCGCCAGATGATATTATTATATTATCACACACGAAATAATATTATTTTCGGTCCCGAAATGTCATATATAGTAATAGCTGTACACACATATATATATACGCGGATAGACGAGACTAGGACGTCGTCGTCCTTTGAAGTGCTGCAGGATAATAATTATCACATCACACAATACCATTAATGCTGCTGTTGCTACCAACAGTACCTACCCTGCTGCTGCTTTAAAACCGTAACTTCGTATATATATATATAGCACTAATAGTACAACCCTCGGGGGGGGGGGGGTCGCAGTGCGCTTTTGTTTGCCCTCGTCGCGAATTAAAACTCCCCGTAATTCGATGGTTATTATTTTTCGGTAAAAGCGAGTGCAAGAGTGCATCGCCTCCCTTCACGCACACACACACACACACATATTATACATGTGTATTATACTCCTATATAATAATTATTATTATTGTCGTACTAGTATGTACGCACGCGATGTCCGAAAGTATAGGTATCATTGTGTCGCGGGTTCCGAGAGTCGTAACTGTACACGAACGGACGGGCCGAGGTCAATCTATATTAATAATAATAATAATAATAATATTATATAGGTACGACTGCTGCGTTACATTACGCGGACAGGTGCTTCTTTCGTTTCGAGTCTCGTAATCTAACATCTGCTGTTGTGTGCGTTGTGCGTTCCTTTCCTTAATATTATTCAAGAGCTGTACATTTTTTTTTTTTTAATATTATATAATATTGTATTTTTATTTCTTTAACCCAAGGGTTGAGTGTAATAATAATAATATTGTGGACGCCGCCTCCGATGTTAAACGTTCAGACGTTTGCGCTGCACCACACTCGGAACAGTATTATAATAATATATTATATGTCATTCGGGCTTGAACGGTTTTTCATTTTTTATTCACGTTCTCACCGAAAATCTGTATTTTCAAACAATTAATTTAAGGACGATGAATATTATTATTGTGTAGCGCGGGAAACTACCCTTGAATTTTAATGGTTTTATTATCAAGATAATATTATATGATTTCCAGACCCACCGTTATACGGTTTTTATCTCGTGCGACAATAGTGTTACGGCGATCGTACGAAAAACGTAATAAATTACACTTGCCAAGATGATTTTAACGACATATTTTAAGAAATATTATATAGCATGACAAACGTGTAAGAACTGTTGAAAGATCGAAAATAGTGATTGTCTGCGTTATGTTTCGTTTTCGCGCTGTAATCAGAAATAAAATTATAAATTATTAATAATCATCACATCTATATGAGGGGCATAATTAAATATTTAGTTATAGATCAGAAACGACTTCGAATGGCGAAACGCGCAAAAGATAAAAAAAAAAAAAAATAGTTTCGCCGGAAACTTACTTGCAATCTATTTATGAGAGGTGAATCATAAACAGAGTTTTGGGGGCGATTCGTCACTCGATGAATTGCACTTCGTGCACTCGCCCGTGTTTTATGTATACATAATATTATTATATGTATTAATAGCGTATCCTTTGGGGATTGCTCTTTCGAAAATACTTATTACCACGGACCTTTTTGAACGAACACGGAGAGTGATTTGAAAATGCGATTCGTTGCGTTGTACCACATTTTAAATTCACTTTACGCGTGGCCGCGGTTAAGGTTGCGTGTTAAAACTATTTGTGTTTCCATATTATATTATACCTATAGCTACTTAGCCCGTAGCGTAGTTCAAAGTTTTTATTATTATTTTCGTTCGTGATATCTAGATACGGTTTTGCAACACGTCCGTTTATTATTAACAGCTTGGATACAGCAATTATGATGACCTTATGGACGTCTGTAGCTCAGCGCAATATAAAATAATATTAGAGACTTATCGTTTACACTGTATTAGGTTAATGTGATGCCTACTACTTACTATAGTCAAAAAGCGTCATCGTTGGGAGTGGGATATTTCTATCTATTTGAAATTAGCGAAAAACAGCACAAAACCTACACTAAAACAACTCCTACTCCAAAATACTTTCCTAGAACACTAAAACTCTGGAATTGAAGACCAACCGAGTAATTATTAATAAACAAGATATTTTTCTATTTCATTATCCAATACAGTATATTATATATGGTATAGTTTAAATTATAACTTTACCGTCGTCCACATACTTTTGTAATAATAATTGTAACATTATAGAAACATTAAGTAGGTACCTATAATGTCGTCACAGTTAATTACATTTATTAAAAAGTAATAATTTGTATCATTTTATTGTTTCCAAACATAGCTCTATTGCAATGTATTGAGCTTTTTTTTTTTAATAAGAGGACCTATAGATAACATATTTTTTAGCTCTTCGATGAATAATGTTAACCTTTGGTAAAACTTGTAAGTACGAGACTATATTTACAAAATCGTAAGTACCTATCTCAGATCTGCCTGTACCGCACACATGTATAAAATGTCCGATATACACGATGTAGGTACGTGTTTCTAAAATATATTTGAACGAGCGGTCGATTCTAAACGGACAGTTCCGTTGACTTCTAACTCGTTTGACGACGACGGAACTTATTCTGCATTATCTGATTCGGAACAATAAACGAGATGTTAAAGCGGTTCAAACGTGCACAATGTGTCACCAAAAAAAAAAAAAAAAACAAAATTACATTACTTTATCTTGACGTATCCATTATTACCTTTGCATAATATTATTGGAGACGTGTGCAACCTCAACCGATACGACCCACGAATATATTTTATAGAGAAGTGCGCCATTAATATTATCATTGTACAAATCCGAACGTAGGTACACGCGTATATCTCTGTGATATTACAATATTGTAATGTGCGCAAGAACGAAATAATGTTTCTAACAATATTATTGTTTTTTATTTTTCGTATTTGTCGAAACCCGTCGCGCGTAAATATAATAATAATAATAACAAAACAAACACGCGACAAATTATTATACCTATACACTCTCCGGCGGAAAACGCGTAGACGTATATTTATCATAAGTATAGTGAGCACTACGCCAGCGAACCAAAAACGTCGCGTCCTTGACGGGGCAGGAAAAACGCAACTTTATAATGTCAAATATCGTGCCGAACGCCTGGTAAGTATAATACCAGACATGTAACGTTAACGTCCGACTTCGGACTTAATAGACTGCAATACCATTACCTGGGTATTATATTAAATGCCTTTAATAATTCGCGATGACGATTAATGCACGAGCAACATTCATGTCCTTGAAAATAAATATTTACACGACGAACACCCCCGCACGTCACCGAATTATTATATTTATATGCTATTTTGACGTGGACTTAATACCTACTTTTCCGACGCGACAGACAGTAAATCCGCTGTTGTGGTTGCTATTGCTGTTGTTGTTGTCGTTAGTATTATTAGGTATGTACGCGTTCGTTTCAAACAAGATAATATAACGACTTTCCAATTAACGGAATTTGAATACAAACTCTCAATTTGCAGAGAATGAAAGATAGAAAAAATATCGATTGGCTAAAGGCGAAGACAACCAATGTTTCAATGCAGCATCCGCATATTTATTATTTTATTTGATTATTATGCATAGCTCCTACAGATGCTCTTCCTTTTAAAGTAGGTAACGCAAGAAGTTTGTGTTTATCAGTTTGGGTAGTTATCGCAGTTTACGTGACATACCGTAACCGACTTAGCTGTGGTCCACATATTATCCCGTCTTATGGATCGTAAGTCGTCCGAAATCAGACTCATAACAAGGCTGTGCGGGGAAGTTAAATTTCACGATGGCGGATGGTTTGGGAAACACGTTTGTCGAAGGCCGACAGATGGCTTGTGGAGGAATCAATCAACGCACTTGTCTCGAGGACCAGGTAACAATAGAGTTTAAACATTTGTACCTATTTAATATCAAAAAGTTAGGTTATCAATGTCAATGTTAGTACTAAATATTATAATTTTTCTAATGAACTAGATGAAATACAATTAGGGACTACAATAACAATCTCTTAGAAGTATTGTACATTTTTGAGTTAAAATAAAATATAACCAGTAACACATTTTACAAAATAAAATAAAAGTTATAATTACATAGGTAATTAACTCATAAGTTAGGACTAAACATCTAAATTAACAGGTGATTACATAGTTACTTAGAAACCAACATTATGAACAACTACTGCTTAATTATTTAATTCAGGTAAAAATTAAAAACAAATCATCATTTATAACATATCATTTTGTACTAAATAGTTAATTTTTTCTGAAAAACGATGTTAATACAAAAAGGTAGACAGTAACAATGATTACAAAATTACTCTTATAAAATAAAATAAATTAAAACAACTATAGATAATCACTAAACAAATAATATTTTGTTAGTATATACGATTAGGTTTATATTGTAATTAAAAAAATAAAGTCTTTATAAGAAAACATTTTTTTTTTTCACAAAAAAACAAAACAAATTTACTATTTCTTAAATACTGACAGGTTATTATTTATTAGTGTTCAAAATTCCGAATCAAAAGATTTTGCCCAATTAAATTGATTTAAATAACTATATAATTCACTTTTTTCCAGAGTTCCTCTTTAGTCTTACACGGAAGAACTATATTAGATGAATTGTGTTTTTTTTTTTTTTTACTGAATTTCGACCTAAATTCTCCATCAGATTTAATTACGTAGCTTTTTGATAAAATCCACTTGTCAAACCGTCTAAATAGACACCCACAGAGTTAAATTGGCGTATAAAACGTAAAATGTAAATACGCATACTTGTTAAATAAATGCGCAATGCATACTCAGACCAAATTTGATACACCTTGTGTGGTTCTATATAATGTAGGTATAACACTAAATAACGAGAACGAAAGCATTTATTGAGACATCAGCGGTGTAACATAACAATATATATTTTTTATACATTTTCCAGATAAATGGGAATTAAAATTTTTTCTTCAATAATGTAGCAGTTATTCAAAATCGGAATTTTTGAATTTTTATATATTCCCGAGAACCCTATCTTCAAATTCTGGAGATTTTTTTACTTATTAAAAAGAGTGTCTCTCATTGTAATTTGTGTTGTAAATTATTTAGTGGATAAGTTTTCTGGACATTTTGACATATCAAAATCAAAATTCTAACGAGTAATTTACAACCTATTACCTATTTAACTGTGTGTATTAAGGACAGCAGGTCCACGATAATAAATGGGTTTGAAAGATATGGGTGGTTAGGTGATTTAAACATTTTAGTAATTAATATTAAAATCCATCAACATTTCAAATTTGTAAAAATGGTTCAAGTATAACGAAAACTAGATCCAATATTATATCTACCTATTTTATATGTTTTTAAGATCATTTTAAGGTTATTATTCTTAGAATAAACATTTTAATAACCAAAAAATTACTCGTTTGAATTTTGAATTGGGTACATAAAAATTGTCTAAAAAAATGAATGAATTAATTAATTGTTAATTATTAACAATAAAAAAAATGTAAAGAGGGGGGGGATTCTCGTCTGAAAAAAACGAGGTTATTTATATCATCACAATACACTCCTGTATAGGACAAAAAAATCTCAAGAATTTGAAAATACGGTCTTCAAATATGTTTAAAAATTCCCAAAATCAGAATTTGTATAAATTCATTAATAAATGTGAAAACGGAGGTGAGCATATTTGGTGAATCACCCTGTATACTGCATTTATGTTTGAATCCAATCTGGTTTCTAAATTATACGGTACACGTCTAAATGGACGTACATAATTATATATTATTATAATATATCATTTCTTGATCTGTGTGAAACGAACCTGTGATTTCGACTCGAAAATGTTTAATGTTAATAATTGTTTTGTTTTATGTTCTTTTAAGTACACGAACGTTTGATTAGATTATAATTGAATGATAATAGTATGAACATTATGAACCCTATATGATGCGTTTAATCATACTGTCGGTCTGTCCGAACAGAAATAATATATCAGTTTACGACTCTAATTATTCGCCGAGCCGAATTTACGATATGCAGTGACGTAGACAAACGTTTAAGCGTTGTGACCATGCGGACCATTGGCGAGTTGACCGTGATTTTGAAGGGCAGTGGTCCGACAATTGTGTCGGGTGGGTTAAGGTGGGTGGGTGGGTGGGTGGGTGGTTGGACGAATTAGGTTATATTGTTACGTAAACATGATATTGATTACTATACGCGTATAACTATAATATAGTAATAGTGTCTAATACTTTCATTACAGCATTCAAAATAATTAAGTGATACATTTTTGTCGGGCATGTTCTAGGTACTTACATACCGCATGGGCTTAGTGGGTACTGCGTAAGAGTCAAGGGGTGGTAGGTCATTCAAAAAATGAATACTGCCCGATAAAATATTCCACTTCGCCGCGCCACGTATTACGCCGGATAAGACTTCGACGAACGAAATATTTATCAATCAAAGACTATATACTATCGTTTATACTACGTGTATAATATAATGTTACAATGCGTATTATATATGTAGCTGCAGCAGCTGGTACGATTAATATTTTTATTGACCTGGTAAGGTCATTTTTCGTCGGAAACGGAATGATAAAATATGATGAAGTCTTTACTCTTTTGAAAGTATATATTAACACTTAAGAAGCATTGATTACTGCATGTTCTTCCGCGGTGGAGCTATAGGGTTAGGGGGGGGGGGGGTGAGAGGGGTCTGATTCGAAATCTATCGCACGACCTCCAATATAATATGTTAAGATACATAAAATTATCGGGCTGGGTACCCCTCTTTGCTATCTCAATTACGACATTCTTGTTAAAATATATTATAATAAATCTTGTACCGTCTAACGCTATATGTTACGCGCCGGTCGTTAAAATCCCTCATAATTATGCTCAACCAAATTTTCCGCTAGCCACAGTGTCGTATTATAACGATTTTTGTCCACTCACCTATATAATTACTATAAATATATACACAAATTCACCAAAATTCGTCGCGACAACACAAACAGTGTCGGCTGACAAATCGCTTCACGGACTACCAAAGTACAAAATTGTTCAACATTTCCAACGTTTCATCGTGTCGCGAATATTGTTTTCCGGCCTCGTCGCTTTCCTTCGGTCGAGAAACGTCTCGAAAATGATGCACTCGGTAGGCCGATGGACCATGCACACCTAATTATCGTAATAATAATATTATTACGAATTATACCATTATTAAACTATAATACCATATTATATAGGCTATGTGCAGACATCATTATCCGTATTCTCTCGTTAAATACTTTCACTCGCTCTTAGTGCAATTTCGACCGTCGCACTTTGCTCACCATTTTTTAAAATTTTTTTTTATTATTTCGTTAATGTTTTTTCTCGGAACACTTCATATTATATATATATTATATAGGTATGTCGTACGAACGCGCGCAAGACGGGGACGGGGCAGGTGACGTTTTTATATTTTCTGTTTCGAAATACAATAATAATAGTTGCATAAAGACAGTCACACTGCATATTACACTACATACAAATATTTTATAAACGGATACCTATACACAGACCGGGGAGTATTTAGGTAAGTACCTATATTACAATATACTCGTAATTATTGTTGAACGTGTTTCGTATCATTATTCATGGATAAACGGACCGGCGGCGTCGCGGCCTCGTATAATATATATAGAGTCATATTATATATTATATACCTACATACGTATTGTGTATGGCGACTTATTTGGTTTGTTTATAAATATTTATAGTAGTCGTTTTTATAATTTTTATTAAGGTTTCGGCGGGAGCCATTTATTATATATATATATATCACCTATCATATGTGCATAATATTATATACAAACGTTTCAGGTATGACACCGCCGCCGCCGCCGCCGCCGCATGTGTATAAAGCTGCAGCTATTAAACCTGCACAACACAATATTATTATAATATACACGTCGCATTTCCTGTGCACTTCGCTGTGAAATAAGGTCATAATATAAAACATAAATATATATACAATATAATATATATATGCCTTTGCGGTACACGCGCATTTGTGATATCATTTAAACGGGTGTATACGAGGTGGGACGACTATATACGCGTATTATAACAGTATATAATATATAATATCGTAAACGCGACGTAGTATAATATTATTGTTATAACGCGCTGCACGAAGGGGAGACTATAACGTTAAAATCGAATTCGTGTCGAACCTATTCCGCTGCAGTAGTCGTCGCATAAACATTGTTGTGCCGCAGCAGTGCCGTTCGTCAATCAGATAAAATTATGTATTTTATTATTACAAATAACGCCCGTTTTCCGGAAAACGGTTAGAAACAAAAATATACGATTTTTTAATTTTCCGCCGACTGCAACACTGGAAACTGCAGTTGTCCGAAAGAAGAGCACCGTTAAATCTAAAATCGTCGAATTCGAGCTGAAAATACATAAAACCGACAGTAATAATATGATGAAGTTGGATACGACTCCCGAGCCTATACGACAACATACGTCTGTATTGTTGGCTCGAGTAATATTGGCCGACACTGCAGATTTCGCCGTGTAGAATCTTTTGTTTTTTAATAGATATTATCTTTACCGCGGCTCGCTTGCAGTTTTCCGCGATCACGACCGAGGTTGAAAAACTGTTCATCCTTCGTTTTATTTCGTCTATTCACCAATAAGTTTTGGTCTCCCGAAAGGGCGTGCAACACACGTAACTTATATAAGTTATCCACTATAGTTATAACTGTAGGTACGCTATACCAAAGAAAAAAAGGCGAGCAAGTGGGTACCGCTCTGCTGAATATTAGGTGTCGTGTGGGTTAATTTTTCTTTGTTTTTCCTGACGCTTATGAAAATTAATGGAAAATTGTTATTTTTGACCCTCAAAAGTACCAACTAGATTCACTTTCCTACCAGAAAAATGCTCAAGTAGAAAATCAAAATATTTTTACTACTTCAAAAAGTTATAATAGACACAAAAAAAAAAAAATTAAAAACACATATTATATTAGTAAAATCAATACGTTTATTGCACATTTCAGAATCTAAAAAAGTTTTCAAAACTGTGCGTGTGACTGTGCAGCAAGTACCCGGGCGTTCTTCTTAAACTAATTGTGATATACACTTACCATAATATTATTAAATATGAATAACTAACAAATGTTTTATAACTGTATATTATAAAACATAATCCATCAATTAAGATTACAGTGTATTTGAATGGTTTACATTTATCCTTTAGTATATTTTCATATTGCAGGGTGTGAACATAAAACCACATTTTCAATTAACTTCATCACGACACTTCTAATACCTTGTAAAGTGGTTGTTTATTTTTTTTAATCACAAATCAGGTTTATTCCGGTGAAATATTCCTCCGTCTGTTTTGTTCATTTTTATTTTGTGATCAAAAAACGTATATAGAGCCATGCGATAAATACTATACCTATAAAATATGGCCATTGTCTCCTATGCTACCTGGATTCGGCGTTGTGTCATATTTTTGTAAGTATACGAAAAACTATAACTAGTCAAATGGTTTTTATTAACTAACTTTTCTACTTTAAACTAAAATTACTAGTTCTAAAATTACTCGCTCCAATCTCAATTCAACATCAAACCAGATCGATTTCGTACACTGTCATACCTATATAGGCTCTTTTACATTAAAATTCGATAAATCTGACGAAAAACAATTTTTTTTTATTTTTGGATTTTTAATTGTTGGCGGGTCATCTGCTCGTTATTCATAATTATTTACACCCCGCAGACTGCTTGAATGTGACAGAAAAAATTCAAAGAAAACTCCATTGCTCTTAAATCAAAAATAGGTAGGTACTTGAATTCGATTGCTTAGACGTCTTTGTATAATATGTTTGGAACGTGTCTGTAAAAACTTCGAAAAACGTTATAATATATAATTTTTGAAAACTAAACGTAATATAGTTGCTCTCTTTAATTATTTCACTTGACTATATTACGTCTAAATTGCTCAATTATTAAACATTCGAAATCATTATTTTAGCAATATTATGAAAGTGTAAATAGATTATAATATTAGCTCAACACTATATATTATTATAAACATGCAGTACTTGCGTGCCACTATCACGATGTTTGTTGTGAGTCTTTATATTATAGGCGAAAACCGTTTTTATTATAGATTTATAGTTAATATATCTATTTGTGTAGTTACGTTGACAGTCGACGATCGGTTTGTAAATATAATTATTGTTACATTCATATAAATATAATTACGTGTGGTATGCAAATTCCAAATAGCACGGGAAATAGAAAACTTGTCGAAATATTGTTTATTGTTTACGACGACCCTCGAGTATTAATATCAAAACGCGAAACAATGTTAACGATTAAAACGTCGAGTATTTTGTGTTGTGTGTTATGTGATGTATAACTGTATAAGACGTGTATTAACACTAAAAACTTGTTATTATTATTATTTTAAACCTTACACAATAGATATTTACGTGAACTGAATTTGTGAAATACCATGCCACGGTTTTTAGTTCGCGGTGCACGTTATTAGCCTCTTGCAAATCGATTTTTGGGAGCTCTTAAGCTCCCCTCGTCCCTACACGAAAAAACGTCTGATTTTCAAAAAGAAACTTGCACCTGGTGTCTCCCTTTTAGACTGTTGATTTAGACCATATATCCATTTATCTCCCTATTCAGCTGCAATACTGCAATCGCGTGTATAACGATAAAGTTTTCAAAAACGGTACATATATCATAAATATAATAATATGTACTAAATATACAGGGTGGTTCATTAAACGCTTATATTATTCGATGTCGAGGAGGTACATACATCACGTCTAAACCGCAGTACCTATACTTTACAAATAAATACAACATGTATTATAAATATGTATTATTTCAATAACCGAATTAAATCCTTCTTATTTTATATCATAAAATAATATTGTATAAGAATTATAGAGTAAAAAGTAAAGTAGTCACAATATATTATAATACTCATTCAACACCGTGGCATGGAAATCGTTAAGCAAATTATATTTGAAACCAATTCCACGAAACGACTGTGAACACAATGTGTTTCGGGGGATGTGTGATAAGATGAAAATCTAAATAGCGGTAAAATACGATCGAGAACTAAATTTTTATTAATATGATTAAGAACGCTAAATGTATATATTTTTCTTTAGTGTTGTCATATTTAATAATTCTTATTTGTTTCCGGTACAACAGATTAATAGGGAAAATCAACTCCAAAATGCATATGAAAAGTTTGATCACATACGAAAGTGGCTTAGTTCGTTTTTTGGTCTACAGCGTTTCAGCCATAAAGATGTCAAAGGTGCGTTTTTGGAGTTAATGAGCTACGATATAAAACAAGGTAAAAAAAGAGAATTAGCCATTAGGTACCAAAAAACTAAAAAGCCTAAGACAAATTCCTAATTACGCCACTGATCTATCGATAGCCCTGAATAGCACCTACCTACTGCATAGGCGTGCGCAGACTTTTTTTCGCAGGGGATGCCAATATTGTTAAAAACACCTAACCAAATACAAAAAAAATCATTCCCCAATAACTCTGTATATTATAAATAAAAAGATGATGATCAAAATATATGATTTATAATGTATCGAATCCGGAATCGTCACAAATATATATATAATACATAAAGCTTTTAATTATTACTGTATGTCTGTACATAACTGTACTGTATTATATTCGCAATCTAATTGATATTAGATATCATCTCAATTCTTAACATTTTTGTAAGTAAAAACAAAAATATTTTTATAAAAACCAAAATGTTAAATTTTAATCAAAATATGTACAACCATAAGCTATGATAAAGATGACTCTAAGGGAGATGCCATGGCATACCCGGCATCCCCCGTGCGCACGCCTATATGCTACCTAGGTACTCGTAAAGATACGTACAAAGCCACTGAGTTGTGATTGAAAACTAATCGATTGATTACCCCTTCGTGTATTTTATGTACACAAATATTGTGTGTGTTATATTGTTGTATAACTATTCTTTGTTTTTGAATTTTAATGAAAATACATTTGTGACAAATTGTAAGTCTTTCGCAGTAAACAATTTATAATATATAATGGCTTATAGAACAATATAATATAAATACCAGTTTCAACGACATTTTAATAAAAAGAGATTAGTACGAATGTACGATACTTAAGAACTAGACATGATGGAATTTTCATATAAAACTACTAAAGCGTTTAGAAAAGCTGAAGCGGGAGATCAGGGATTGCGAATTAAGACAAGCGAATAGAATAATTGGTAAATTATAGTTGTATAAATGTCAGAAATACTACATTATATAAACGTTAAAGCAATTTATAAATATTTAAAGTATCCGCAAAATGATAACAATGTATATTATGATAGCGATCGAATAACATATAATATGCGCGTAATATAAAATATGACGTGTACGACATAATAATAATATTATATAGTGTTATCTAACTTTTTTTTAAATTTCGTGTGAATGTGCGTCATTTTTAAATTTCTGTACTGATAAAAACCTAAAACAATCTCAATTCCAATACATTGATTTTGTCGTTGTACACTCGAAACACAGTTATTTCAAAATAATTATCGTTTACTATAAAGCCTATATTATAACAGCCAACAGTGTTGAACGTAGAAACTCGATAGTTTCAATGCGTTTTTTATATAATATTATCTATCTACTGACTATATTTTTAAAACCGAGACAGTAACAAATTAATAATATGATGTAATATAAACCTACCGAGTGCGCGTAACATCATCAAGTCGAGGTGGAAGCTTACAATATTTTTATTCGTTGTATAATAATAATATTATTATTATATTATAATAATCGCATGTCCTTATCACGATATAGCGGAGCGCGTAGAACAATGGCAGATAAACATTTAAACAGTGTTAACAAAAATCATGCGGGTTCATAATATACCTATGTAATTTTCATTGTTCTCGACAGTACGAGACTATTTACTCACGATGATATCGGATAACACAACATGGCTTTATAAATAAATAATAATAATAATAATAATATCATTCTCCCGTGGTACCTATATCTAAGTCAATTCTGAATATTATATTTTAAACTGGCTCGCTCGTATACGTATTATATGACGTGTACCGCCTACGCGCAAACCACGAATCAAGTTAAGTCGACATGATATCACTCTTAAAGTTTCTAAAAGCTTCGCTGACGGCGAATTGACCGAATCACTTATAATCGTTTGAATATAATATGAAAGGCTGATAATAGTGATAATGACAGTGTACTGTTGTCGCGACTCGAAGAGAATTTATCGTCGACTTTGAAACGCGAGCGGATCCTTCAGCGAGAACGCATAATTTTAATATTATATAATATTTCCATTGATTGTAAATATTAGTATTTATATCACCAATGATATTACCTATCTACGTCCTCGAGGGGTAACCGCGTTTGAACCGTTTCGTATATCGATTTGTCAAGTGGTCGCATACGTTATACCACGGTTATACCTATATGACATATGTTTAGGTTTTCGGTAAAATCTATGCAGAACGATTTTCGCCATATTTAACTTTTTCTCATATTTATAATATAGTATGTGCCTACGCACGAATGCGTAATAATAAACATCAAATACTCGATGTACCTATTATCGAACCTATACACAGTTTTGCGACCATCCAGGAACGTCTCAATTATAATATATTCTAGAAACGGCTAAAAGATATTAGGTTTTTTTTTTTTTTTTGACACATCGGAAGCCCTAAGGTGTATAATATTATTTTAGCAGATCTTGAAATAGAGAAACGTAGCGGCCTTGTTATTTTGGAAGAATATGTTTAGGTACCTACTATAAAACGTCCGGTATACCTAGGTACGAACTAATATTTAGGCGTGAACACTGAAACTGGAATTGATGACGATTTCAAATTTGTTGAAATTCCAGTATAAATACAGTGTTGTATATTAAAATGAAATATATATCAATGAGATGATTCAACTATACAATAATTATCGTTAACGTTATTTTATGATAAAGTATCTGAAAAGAATAACATGTTAATAACAATTCTAAAAAATAATTGAATACGTAATTAGTAATTACATACATAATAAATGTATCGTATACTATTATCATAAGAACGTAAAGTATGATCAGAAAAATCCAAAGTGAATTCACTAATAGTTATTTCGTCCTCGATTTATTATAATAAAATAACTACATTCTAAAATATTTTCAAATAGACAATATTTTTTGAATGTTATAATATAGATAGCCACTTAGTAAATAATTTAAAACTTGCATACTAATGGTTTTTTTTAGTGAAATAAACCTTATTTACTATAAAAAAACATCACAAATTAATTTAAATAAATGATAAAAAATGTGAACTGTTTATGAGATTTGTGCATGCAAAACAAAACTATTACTTTGATATAACATGCATGTTTGTGTTTTCGTCTATCGACGCGTATACTGAATATATACTTTATACATATTATTATAATTTATAAACATTATTATACTAATAGGTTTAGTCAGAATTTATATATATATATATATATATATGTGATGATGATATTTTGTATCATAAACTACATACCTGTCTAATATTCTAATTTAGACACATGCATATTTACGTAGCTCTGTAGTGTTCATTAGCATCTCGATTTATGATTTGGACAAAGTGTTGGCGTTTTGACAAGTTTCCATTAGATTTTTTGGAATCGACAACAACGCTGGGGCCAACGAAATGCAGTTTTCCAGTCACAAATTAAGTAATAACTTAACGTATACTTGTACTGTGTGTGTGTGTGTGATATTAATATAAAGATGATGATAAACCAAAACGACTGTTGTAACTTTAGGTATACCTATATATATAATTAAAATTTATATTTTTGTTTGCATGATTTTTGCTGCTTTACTCCGTTTCACTTTTTTCTTTATTTTCTGGTAGCTGTCGTTATCCGAAAAACTTGCCGATTTCGCTCGTGTTATTCGGCGAATTCACAGGTTTGCACTTTTGCATGCACTCCAAAATCAATTAGCTGTGATGAATATCACGCTACAGTCACAAGAGATTTGGAAATAAGCATAATATAAAAATTGATTCTTTGCTCTGTTTTAAAATAATTGTTATACTATTTATCTCGAGACGAATCGATCTATGCTGATGTACGACGGTTGCCATTATATTATTTTATGGAATATTTTTGACTTTTCTGTGTTCATTGTTTGTGCACGGGTATTTTTATTTCGATTACTATCCAGGCTACAGTGAATTAAGTACTGAGTTCGTATAGCGTTGCTCTTTTTGGTTTATACAATATTTATTTCAATACAATATGTTGTTCAAACATTCAAACATTAAGAAGATTCTATAACTTCAGTTATTGTAATATTATTGTCTACAAGTTACAACTGCGGTGTTAAGACAAAAATCAACTAATGATTTTAAAGAGTCAAGATTAGTTTGCTGAAAAATTGATTTGGTGATACTTTTTTACCTTCAAAATATCTGCTTTGTGCACTATATTATTTTATATGATGAGAGATTATGATTCATTTAATGCTCAGCAAGATATTGAAGCCTATAAGTCGTAAAAATGTTGCGTAAACCGTTTGTGTTCGGTACAGTATATAAGTGAGAGAAAAAAAAGCAGTTACAAAAGAAAATAGTTCCAAAAGCTAAAAATTTAAATTATATAATATTTCTTAGTTCAAAAAATTGTTTTACTGTTTTGAGTTTTCTAATGTAGACATTAATTGTACGGTCACTTTAGGATATATTGCCGTTGTATCAATATTATTGTTTATACGCCTACTTGTATACACTAATATAATATTATGTCAAAAAACCTGTAGTTATGTCTCATTACATATATATGCACGGTTAAATTGAGTACATATCGTCGTGCAATCCATATAGTAAAATAATAATTTTACATTCACGACGATATACATAGTAATATAGTGGTACTTGCGACCAGTGACTTTTTGTTCGACAAGGGTGACGCCGCCGCCGATCGCCGCCGAGGGTGGGTTTTCTGGAAAGGCGTCGGCGGCGTCAGAGATACTCTTTTCGTCGTTAAACGATATAAACGCGAACAAAATACACACACACGTGCGTGTTTATGGATAAAATATAATATTATGTGTAACAACAATATATTATTATATTATATTATTATACGTACGCAGCACGCGAACCGCACAGCCACACATCGTTTTTTAATAGGCTTTTAAGGGGTCTCACCTCGTATATATGTTGTAATAATATAATATTATTATGTATATTGTATATATATATATACGCGCGTGTACTATAGTAATAATAATAATAATATATAATGCGTAAAGTAGTCGTCATCGCGGGATCCGTCGTCGGGAGGCGCGACACAAGATTTCCGTCGTCAAGACAATCGCGACGGGGGACGCGTTTTACGACGAGGGACTGCTGCAGCGGCGGCGTGCTCGTGCTCGGCCTTACTAGTCGCGGATTTATTTGACGTTTTTACGATTCCGTGGCTCGCGCCCGTCTTAAATCTCTACCTCGTATCACGCGTAATAATAATAATAATAATAATAATAATAATAATAATAATAATATATATAACAACAATATTAGGCAGATGCATATTGCGCGCAGGTTATAATATTATATACGTATGTATAATGCCTAATACGCGTAGTGCGACGTAGCTGTCGTACATATACATACGCACGGGTGCGCGCGACCCTCCGCCGTCATCGTAAAAGGGAAATTGCCAAGACACCGGGCACAAGACCGACGCCGCGGCCGAGTGAAACGAATAAATAAATGTGAAAAAAAAAATTTACAGAAAAAGCAGATGGTCTTGGCGAATATATAATATAATGTATATTATAAGAGTGGTGCGCGCCAGGTGAGAGGGCCGCCGCCGCCGCCACCGAGCACGAGAACCCTGCTGTATGTGTACTATTATATACGTATAGGGTACGACGTATTATACGGTTTTATATACATAATAATATATATACATATAATGTTGTGTTGTATTGTCGGCCCAGATTTCGAAGAACAACCCTCCTCCTCCTTTTCGGTCCCTCGCCGAAGCCGCCGCCGCCGCTACCCCTCAATCCCCCTGCTTTCACGCGCCCCGACACCCCCCTCCCCTTCGCCTCCTTTCCACACGCGCGGCCCCGAATCTTTGGCCGGGGGTTTTCTTTGTGCGAAGCCAACCGTCTACCGAGACTCCACTATAATATATATATTTATATATATATGTATGAGTATAATATTATAATATTGTCCTCTCGCTCGCTCACCCCCAAACCGCGTTTGCCCCCTTTCCGCAGTAGAATGCTAAAACACCGGTCCGGGGGGGGGGGGAGGGGAACACTCTTGATTGTAGATTACCCCGACTCGTATATACGTATAGATCGTTATGACGCACGCTTTATTACAATATTATTATTATTATTTATTATTAATATTGTACACGCGCGATTGCGAAACGCTTAAAGTCTGCGCACAAGCCACGGTGTACAAGTTCTAACAGTTAATATTTTTACGTTATTTTTCCAGCAAGCACATATTATATAATAGTTTACGCCTCAAAAGTGTCACGATCCTCGCGTAGATAACGATTTCAACTCAAGCAGCGAAAGAAAGACGTACCGCAGATTACCTAGGTATATATTATATAGATACCTATAGGCACCACTACCTCTTA
Source organism: Neotoxoptera formosana (assembly GCA_022818045.1). Taxonomy (NCBI): domain Eukaryota; kingdom Metazoa; phylum Arthropoda; class Insecta; order Hemiptera; family Aphididae; genus Neotoxoptera; species Neotoxoptera formosana. Next base: position 13,647,011 of record CM040635.1, read on the forward strand.
TAATACTGCCTTAAATATTAAATAATAGGTATATAAGACAAATGGCAATAATAATAATTAATGAAATTTGGGATTCCCTAAGTTTTAGAAGCTACTAGAAAACTGCAGTATTGTTCGAGCTGAGTCGCTCTATATTCTTTCAGGCGTGGTGCGATTCTAACGACGTCGATACGACGGTCGCGGTTTATCAGAGCAGTGATGAAGCCTGTTCGTGGTTGATCCGTTTTTAATAAAATATAGGTTCAACAGCGTTCCCCAAAAATACAGATCACAAACACACTGCTCATTTAAAAATGTTAAGTAAATAATACAATGGCATTAAGGTAAACGTATATATTATCGTATTTTGTCGACAGTCCTGTGCGAGAATCTGCCTTACATTAGTCGCAACACGAGCTTATTAATGATTTGCAGAATGTAGGGATTGGCAGTATATATAGATACTTTTTTCTTTTGTTTATATTTTATATTTTTGTTTGCATTAATATACTACAATAGATACAAATGAAACTACATAATTAATAACTATACGCCTAAGTTGAATAAAATAAACTGTTGGAGTATTTTATTATTAAAAAAAAAAATGTTAACTACTCACAGAAAACGTATATCCTGTACATAGTCAGTATTATCTAATTTCTAGTATCTCGTAGTTTATGTCTAGAGGTAAAAATAACGAAGTACCTATACTGTAGGTATCTAGAATCTTATCGAAAATGTTTAATTCATCTAGTGGTTGATATTAATGTATCTAGTAAATATCTAAACACTAGTATCTTGTAAGTTATAACACAATTTTTTCAAGGATTCCTGCAGGAGAAGTAGTTACACACACGAAAATCGTCAAAACAGGAAAAATCATTATATACGGGGACAAGAATTTATTCTCACCCCCATTTGATTCTTAAGCAACGAATTTATTGAAATTCTGATTAAAAAACTATAAATGTTGATAGATTATTATTAATAACTAAAATAATTTTCAGACCTCCATAGCCTCCATACCGTCTAAAACCCATTATCGCATGGACTTATTATCCTTAGTCCATCACAAGGTTAAACAATTCAAAAACTACTCGTACAAATTTTGATTTTGATACGTCAAAATGTTCAGAAAAAAATATCCATTAAATAGTTTGCAGTATGAAAGAGCAGGGTTCTCATTTTATAAACTTAAATATGGTTCTCCACAGGACACCCCATGAGTAAAACAAAACAATCTCAATAATTTGAAAATATGATTATTAAGTACGAACCTATATTTAAAAATTCAAAAAATCAGATTTTAAATAACTGCGCATTATTGAAGATAAATAGAGGGTGGGCTACATAGTGAACCATCCAGTAGATCGTGTCAATTCGATCGTTACGCTCACCGTTTCGTATATTTTGTCAACGTTTCATTTTTTATTTTCCGGCAGAAAACCGCCTGGCTAGTACCGTATACATGGTGGTATAATATAATAATATGATATATTATAATAATAATATCATGACAGGCCGGACACGACGTATATATAAAGGTTCTCGGCACGGTCCACCGTATCAAAACGCTAATTTATTATTCATTAATCATTATAATAATCATGCATCGCATATTATTATGAACGTTTTAACAGGTTTCGTTGTTCTCTGTCATTGCTAAATCGTAATTATCATTTATGAGATGAATGGCCTTATACCCGACGACGATGAATAAGTCATCGGGTCCATTCATTCCCCCGTGAGCTGCTGTAGCGGTAGGTGTTATTGCCTATACGAACATATTTTTTTTTTTTTAATGTGAGCACCTCAATTCGTTTTACAGTCGTAATAACAATATTTAATAATATATACGTTGCAGTAAACCACGGTCGTGCTTTTTATGAACGGAGAAAAAAATATCCGTTCAGACGTATTAATTTTTTTCAATCGAGTTCCACACGAAACCGTAAAATGATGTGTTATTTTTTGTGATTACATAATATAATAATAATTTAACCCGTATATAGCTGCGGTACCTACCCATCGCCCGTCAGACGTCCAAGCCATTTTTATATCCACGCGGAAAGAACGTATATAATTAATAATATATTATTATTATTATTATTATTATGCACACACGCTGTTGAACATTCGACATGATGATAACATTATTATAATATTATTGTGTAACACGCGCGTAGTGTGTTTGTATACTATCCGTCGGCGTCCTTTACATAATAATAATATTATTATTATATTATGATTACCGTTCGCATAATATATCGTCGCAGACTCGCAGCTATGATATGGCCTTTTGGACGTCTATGCGTATAATACGGTACCGTTACTGCAAACGAGGTCTTGACATAAGGTTAATGTTCTCGCCGACCTTGCCCTTAGTCTATTATTGTGCCGTATAACATATTATGATTGTGACCAACATCTTTGTGTCACTTCGAGTGCAGAGCTCGCCGCGGGCGTCACAGAGACGATACGAAATCGAAAATTTCGTTACAACTTACGTTTTCTGCGTATACAGAAAAAATATGAATCACACGCTGTATATCTTCTGCACAGATATAGTTGTTAATCATCGTGCAAGCTCGTCCACATTTTTCATTTAACAATACATTTATTCAAATTCTGATCATTTGAAGTTTTTAAATATAGATATTAAAAGACTAATTTTTCGAGATTCTTTTATGCTACTCAAAGAGTAGGAAAGAGTATCTAAGGATAATAGTCCTTAAAAATGGTTTTGTAAAAATATAGAATATAGGTATGTAATGTATAATTTGTATTATACTTAGACCATTTTGAAAACAAAATATTAATTACTAAAACTCTCTACTTGCTATAGCCTCCATAATCCATATCATCCAAATCCAAGACCATCATGGAACTATTATCCTTAATACACATATTTATAAATTACTTAAAAATTACTCGTTGGAATTTTCATTTTGACACTTCAAAATATCCAATTAAATTATTTGGTTAATAATTTATAACGGAAAAGGGGTGTTCTCATTCAAAAAGGAGAAGTTTGTATCCACACAGGTAGTATAAAAAAGAATTAAAATAACTGCATTATTGAAAAAAATAAAGGGGCTGAGCACCTTGTAAATATAAATAATATACAGATTTTAATCCGTTCAACTGGCTTTGCACTAACATCTTCAAATTTTGCAGTTTTTTTAATATTTATATATTAATTTATTTTATACTCAAAAAAATGGGGAAATAGGGAAATGCCCTTTTTACAAAATTATAATAACTATTGTAAAATTTCTGACATGTATATAAAAGACAAATATAGAATATTATTTAATCACAATTATTATTAATACAATAAAACCTTAAATTTATTGTGTTGCTAGGAAGTAAAAAAAAATCTTTTTTGGTTGTACAGTATTTATAAGTTTTGACAGTACCTATAAGTGTATTTTTACTAACTTCAGACATTGATTTGATTATCAAAAACAAATTTTGACTTATTCCCGATTTTAATTTTTATTCAATATTTGACAATATTATTAAAGGTAGGTACTTACATCAATATTTTTAGCTATGAATAGTAAAAAATATTTTATTTTAAAATTTAAACACAGTTTTACGATAATAGATACGTCAAGCTACAAACACAGTGTATTATATGAAAACAATTATTATTATTTTTTTTTTTCAAAAACACGTTAATCAACTTGCAGTTCAGCTGTATTTAAACTTGAGCTTGGAGGACAATAAAAAAGTAGTCTTCGTATATCGTCCGGATCAGTACAGAATCCGCCGAGTGGTAGTGGCGATAATGCCTCCACACGACGACGACGATAATATATAGTACATAATATATTATTATTATTATTACTATTAAATACTACACAACATTTTTTTGTGATACGTGTGAACGTATTGGGCGGATGGCCAAGGGGGAAAAAACTAATCTCGTCCAAAACTAGTTATGACGACTATAACGTGGAATGAGAGAATAACATTACATACTATTGGATACTATTATAATATTTATGTCCGCCGTACGCCGTTTTTCTCGTTTATTATTATTACTATTATTTGTTTATTATTATTACGTTTTTTTTTCTTCCTCGCAGATTCGGACACGATTAATCCGGACCTATAGCTTGTCCAAGCTTATTGCTTAATGTCGACAGTCAAAATAATAGTGCGCCCAGCCGACTCGCACGTGTGGTCGACTTTAGTACTCGGACTCGTTCTGTAATTAGTTTTAATATAAATAATAATATATGGTAATGTTATACCTATTGTTATATACGATAGTATATACGACGTACGTGACGAAGTGTTATTGTACTTAATGATAATAATATTGTTGAAGGTTTAAGCTAATTATTTGTAATAATAATAATACTATGATAACACATTTTTTGACGAAATAAGTACCTAATATAGAAGACTGTGTTGAGTTTCAAAAAATAGTAGTATTTAAGGTATGTCAATTGTCAACCAATTACATTAATAATTGAATAGTATGTAATCGGAAGTGTGTCCTGACTGACTGAATGTATTTTTTAACGATTTTCTAGCATTTTCTTAGTTTTTAGAGCATTATTCAGAATATTAGTTTGTATACAGTGAACGAAAATTGTTGCAAGAGACTTTTGAGTTTCGACCGACCACCGAATGGTACGATTGTACGATTGAACAAATAACAAAGTGTATAGCACGATAACTGATAAGTTATCATCGATAACAATTTTATCATATCTGGCTAAGCCTTTCCGCTCAGACTATCGCCCTGTTGTTAAATACGTGCTTATATATATATATTTATTTTTACTACACAATACACGGATGAATACATGTATTGGTGATCGATTAGTTGGCAATGCGTTGTGCATCTCGTGCTACAGTACTATTTAAAAAAAAAACAAAAAAATACACTATTGAAATATAATTTTTAAACGTATTTTTTAAACCATTCAAAATTAATTTAAAGGCATATTTTTATAGTGCATTTTTTGAGTTTTTTAAGCCATTTTCGCATTTTTCACATTTTTTCAGTGCATTAAAATTCCAGCACTATAGTTTTGATTAAAAAACAAAATGTTTAATCTCGAGTTAAAAATATGTTTTTTGAAAAAAAAAACGATAAAATATATTAGTAACAATAATAATTATATTTTAATTTGGACGTACATTACACGTCATATTTAGTTGTTGGTTCTAACACCAACACATACAATAACAGAATTAAATGAAATAATTAATGTACTATGATATTAAAAATAATAAAATGTATATCTTCAAACATATTGTAGAATAGTGAGATGATAAACAAAATTGTACAGAGATACTACGTGTATACGATTGATTTTATTAGATTGAAAGATGTTTAGTATATATATTATAATATTATATCTCCAGAAATAATTTAATTAGGCTCAAATAATTACATTTCGAATACAAATAGTTGTGTTTAACGGAGGAAATTATTTTGATTCAACTTAAAGGCTTGAACATACCAGGGTTCTTTAATCCTTTAGATGGAAATGTTTAAAGGAACTCTTCTTAAGTGAGGTTAGAAGTTCCCTTGCCCAGCCCCTTTAACCCCTGGACTTGACCATCGAAAGGTATTGCAAATTTGCAACGAGTAGGTAGACGTCTGGAAAGTATAATTGTATGTATATTCCTACCTACTTTAAAAAGTGTTTAAAACTTACTACTCGAGCTTCGATATTGCTTTGCAGGAATTTGATATTTTGGGTAATTATAATAATATAATAAGTCTATGAATTTATTACGATGATAAAATAATTAAACACATAATTTATAACGTAAAGTAGAAATGCCACGCTAATTAATACACACCATCAAAAGTGCTGTGTTCATCGCCATACACCTATAAACAAGGTGTATGAGGAAGATTTGAAAATGTTTATTGTTGAAGACAATCGCGATATAGGACGCGAGTCAGTAGACCGTCATTTGGACAGTGTACATACACTTTCGTACCTATTTAAAATCCAATATTGTTGTGATTTGGCCAATTTCCTAAATACTGGTTGGCCTCAAAGATGAACCAATTCTAGACAGGGTTAGCATAGAAAAATGCGTGTCAAAAAATAAATTGAAATGACGCCACTGACGCAAGCAGCATTCTTCCGTGACTATAATAATATCATAATACGTACGTATCAGATATTACGATATCATAACAATATCATCGTATCGTATATTATAAACGTATTTGCCAAAATTTGACTGTGAATAATTCTGTTTGAAAGGCTATACTATGGGTATACAGTTAATTGAAAAATATCGATTTGCATTCTCAGGTCACTAACCTAACCGTGTACCTACGACTGAGCTCGAGGCGTTTCAATTTTTTTTTTCGCTCAAAATATTGGCTACATTACGCGCTCACGAATAGCGTTCAACAGCTCGTACGAAATTACAATATTAATCTTTTCGTAATAAATTATGTTAATAATTGTTGGCGGAATGTTAAAAACAATATAATGTATAGTATTATTATATAATATGTGTGTGTATTACGATTGTCGATTGGATGTGAACGAATAGTAAAATTAAAATATGAAAACATCCGATTAATAGTGGATAAACGTAAAAGTGTTTCGTTTCACAGAACGAGCATTATGCTTTGACGTTCCATAATAGTTATTAATTTAAAAACGCAATGATGGGAAATGCAATGATTACAGGTAGGCAACGTATGCCTAATTGATAGCTATATAACGATACGACTACGACGATTATAATAGGCGGGTAAATTATAAATTGGTTGTCAATTTTGGGTGGTTGGGGGGATCACGAGCCCGGTCATCGCGCGTTTACGGCAAAATGTATTGTAAATTGTAATACATTTCGATTATCTTTACATTTTACGCAACTTATAATAATTATAATTAATATAGTAATAATCGTATAGGTATATTTTATGGTAGTCATGTATGAACATTGTGCAACTAATTCACCTCTGCAGAGGTTCTAATTAAATCAATTCGTGTAAAAGGTTTTATACTACTCCTAAACGATAGTGGCGGGCAGCGGGCTCTTCGGTATACCTAGTTAAAATATGTTTATTACCCATATTATTGTGATAATATAATCTATGTAGGTCTCTAATCGAGTTATACTCGCGTAAAAATAACTTTTAAAACTTTGTACAACCTGAACATTGAATCCAATGACGTGCATCATTACGTTTTATTGATTTTGTTTTGACTTTTCACTATTCAATTATAATTAATTAAAGGCAATATCATAATAATTAATTATTATTACTATTCGAATCCATTTATTTCATTTTTTTTTTCATCACAATAATATCTTTCTATACACACACACACACACACCTGCAGGTAAACGTTTTCATGCATGCAATTTAAATTACATTGATCTTAAGCTTATAATATTTATACATACATAATAAAATATGCAAGTAAGCCATTTTTACAGGGAAATGACATAGTATATAATAATAATATCTTCCAGATTAGAATTTTCCATAATATTATTACATTATAATATAGATAGAATAGGTATACCTAAACACAAAATAGAACGATTGAAACGATTATTATTTATTATCGACCATTATATCGACGTGATTTAGTGATACACGCCCCCCAAAATGTTAAAACAAGGATAATAAAATATTTTCCTTACAGATTTCGTAATAATTTATTGTTCAAATAAATTTTATTAATTTTTGTCTCGATCTTAAAACGATACATTTTTGATTAATTAAAAATCACCGAGTTTTGTTAGGAACACAATGTTAGGTATTTTTATTTCTTTTTAATTTCGTACAATGAATACTGGGCACCACTGAGAAAACTCGTGTGGTGGGCCCAATTATAATTTATAAACATTATTAAAAGCGGTTGCGTACAATTATTATTATTACGATAGTTCGGCGCGTGCTTGCGTTTAATTAAAAATTACACCTCAGAATTAATATGCTATTTTTTCACTTCTGGTAATACCGGCTTTAATACTAGTACAACTTCAACCATAATAACTGCGTTCTCGTTTACTCGCACGTGAACATACTCCAAGTTCGCATCCATTCACACCGCTGATTTCATGTTCTGCAAAAATGAACGAAAGTGGAAAAAAAATCTAATCGGTGTATGATCGCCACCATTCGAGAAATGATAGCCATACTCGCTTTATCACCCATCATATCGAACGCGATGCAAAAAAACCGGACAACGCTTTTGGACAAGAAAGAAGAACGCATGTTTGCACACTCACATTCTATATTAGGTATATTATTACGTTTATAAATACAAATTCATTTTATAAGTGTTTAAAATACTTCGCAAGTACTTTTTTTTGTATACTAAAATATTTCTACATTTATCACAAAATGTGTTTAGGTACTGCTTAAGATCATCAATAAACATTTAAATTAAATAATTAATACATATATTTTTTAATTGGTTCAAGAATTTTAGTTGTCACATACCTATTATATTTTAATCTAAGCTATATAGATAGTGTCATCTGTTTATTTGATAAAAATATTCAAAAGCATTAGAAAATATAATTTTAAAAACAATTTTTGAATAAAAACTAGGCCTATCCTACATGTATAGATGTGTTGTCTGCGCCGTAAAACATATCAAGTTAAAGTTAATCAATTATTGTTTGTTATTATAGCTTATATATTAAAGTGAATCGAATGCGGTAAGATCCTTATCTGTCAGATTTTTTTTGATATTTTCATTTTTAAGGTGGATATTATGAGTATTTTTTATTTGTGATACTTCACATACCTACTCATATATAAACTTTCCTTCGAGCGCACGTTCAAGTCACCACCGAGTCGCCGCGCGTGAGGAACACTGAACAGTAAAGAATGTATGAATGTATATTGTATAATATAATATATTGTACCTTTGTACCTATGACCTATGTACTTTTTGTCAATCCCACTGATGGACCTAAACATGTGATAAGACTTCCGGAAACTGATTTCAATTCATTTATATGTCAACTTGAAACCGACCTGGCCACATTTTAAGATTCTTAATTTCAAATTCGAATAATCAACATTTAATATTTCATACATTTTAAATATGCAAACCAAATGCATTATAGGAGTTAGGGTGCAAAATTTAAACAAGTGGTATGCTCGATCTCAAGTTGACATAATAACAAATTCAAATAAGTTTTCAAAATTATGTTCTCATTACTAGGTACAGCGGTACTATGGTTGACAAAAGATTGGTAAATTTTAATTGAAATTTGCAGACCATTTGCAATCCCCTTCCAATTATGCACATATTAAAATTCTCGTTTATGGCATTTCTAAAATATATCATACCTATAAGATTATATTTACAAAAACTTATATTTTTGTATGACACTTAAGTATAGCGTCCATTTAGGAGATGATAGAACATTATTTTTTCTTTTAAATGAAAATTTCTCTTTAGAGCCCTCATAATATTATAATCTCTTACGCCTATAATAATTGAGGCCAGCAGTAAAAAAAAAGTAAAAATAATGACTGCTAGTAAAATAGTTTACTACACGTTGGGAAAAAATATACCTACCTACCACTATACGCTTGAGAACACAAAAAATCAGAATTTAATATAAATGAAATCTTATGAAATGGGGATGAGGATGCTCGGTGAAAAACCCTGTACATTCGAAATGTTCGTGCGTGTAATATAAAACTATATAATGTAGGCACCTACATAAGAATACTACTTACTACCCCAAGCGAATGTATTGCGACAAGCGTTCGCGTCCCGCTCGAAGGTAAATTTTTCCGGGCCCCTCGTCTGCAGTAGCCGCTGACCGGTATTATAAAACAGACACACGTGCATGCTCACATAAACGTTCCTAACATAATATATTGTATAATATTTTAAGTACACACATGGGCATAATAATATAATATGTAATACCGCGCGGTGGTTTTAAGATAAAGCTATGGGAACTTGGGGCATTAAAAACGCGTTGTCAAATATATTTACGGCAACAATATTATTGCGTAAGCGGCGGCGTTGGTATACATAATATTATATAGTTTTGCCCCACCGAAGGCGGTCGGTTTTTTCTTCTTTATTTTGCATATACACACACACACACACACACACACATATTTCACATAAATATATAATGTATATAAGTATAACATATATAAGGAGTATAGTCGCACACGTCGTTATACAATAGAGTTATACATATAAATATATATATATATATATATACCAGAGACCTATATATATATGTATATAAGAAGAACTAGTTTTTTGTTCGGCATATTCGGGGGTTTCGTCACTCATCGTCGACACTCGACAGCGGCGTATACATTATAGTAAAGTCGTCTCTCATCTGCAATACATAGGTACTATATATGCATAAAGTATATGATGTATATATGTAGATAGATGATGTGTACGCACGATTTATTATATTATATTACACGCGCATTGCCGCAATTAGGGGGGTGCTTGGGGGTCTCTAGTTCAATTTAAGCGCCCGCGGCAGCCGGCTTGTTCAAAAAATGTTTAGTAATCCTTCTTTTTAGTTTCAATTTTTTTTTTTTAAGTTACTCAGTATAGGTTGTCACGAACGCCGACCTCCCCTACCCCCCACCCAATAAAAATAATATAAAAATGTGGACAAGCAGATATAAATTGTATAGGAATCAAAAATGCATAGCCCTGCAGGATACAGATTACGGATGTCAATTGATCTGAAATCGATTATAATATTATCATCGATACAAATTATTTGTGTTGGATTAGTCGTGTAAGCATATTTATTATAATGTAATATGCACGAAGAAACTACGATATATGATATGCGTATTCGTGTTTCTGCTTTTAAATGAGTAGATGTTATATAGAATTCGAATGCAAAATGTACCTATATAATATTATATTACTTATAATAGGTATATAACCAGGGTATACTTATAACAATGAAGAAATCAATGATACCGCGAGAAAGAAATTTTCAAAAGAATTAAGGAGTTAAATCTGAATTACAACGATTTAAACCGAGTCATAGAATAAATTAAATTGAATTATATTTATTTTTTTTTTTGGTTATTTGTACATAAAATCCAAAACCACTCCGCGGACTCCCTACGGTTCCGTGGACCACTATATATAGTTACGAAACCCCGACTTAAGCGGTTATTATATTATCGGATCGCCGTTTGCAAGCGTGTTGCGTTTTCTTTGCAGTTTTCCCCCATACACATAATATAATATATTATAATCGTTTCCCCATTATATTATATTGTTATACGCTAGATCGGCGGCGGCGACGGTGTGCGAGTAATTTCCGCAAAGGTATAGTAAGAATACGATCTATATATTTAGACGCGTGTCACGTTTATGAAGGTACCTATTATAGTTGAATCGATTTGACGGTCTCGGTGGCTAAGGCGACGTTTATTGCGCCCTACAATATAGCAGGCCTAATGCCTATAAGCATTGAGTATATATCTGTACACGACGCATTAACGTATTATATATTATATCGTTGTATTATAATTGTATGACGTGTTTATAGTGTCTGCGGGGTTCGGTTTGTCGGGGTCGCGGAAATAATACGAGACTCGGAAATAATAATTATATAAATAATATATTACGTTTCCCATTCGTATAATAATATTATAAGTATATATGCACCTGCTGCAGCAGTACTGCTGTAACAGTGGCGCATAGACCGGACATTCGTGTAGGGATGGCGCAGTGGCAGTTAAATAGGTATTATATACACTGTGCACTTCTCAGCTTGGCCTCTACACGGACAATTTATTTTGACTTTGTTGACAATTTATCGTACGATTACTGTTATATTATATTTATATCGGTCGGTCACCGCTTTACACCGTGATAGAATATTAGAATTGCATACTAAATTGACGCCACTGCTGCAGCAGACGTTTTACCGTTCGCATTTTATTGGGCCTTTGTAACACGCTCGGGCTGAGATCACGTCACGACCACGGTTATCTACAACTATGGCAGATAACCGTGGTCACGATATAGGTACAGGCGGGGACACCTACGAGTTGTGTTTCCCGGGTAGTCTATAGTATAGGCAATGTCTAAATGCCTATTTGGTTCCCGGGTGGTCATAATGCCGTTAGCTTAAAATTCCTGCAAATATATCACTCGAACAGGTAGACATAATTTCACTAGCCCAAACGGTATAAATATGATTTTATTATGGTCGCTCCACCTATTTAATTTTTTGGTAAAAATTATAACGCTCGCCCAAACGATTACCACAACTTTATTTTGATCCGGGTACCAATATGCACTACCTGCTATAACGGGGATTTGTAGAATTCACGAAAAAAAAATAATAATAATATAGGTACCTAAGCGTTATCATAATACACATTTCAGTCGTGCGACGGAGACATCATTTACCTAATATTATTATGATCGCGATGGCCGTTCGCGGTTTGCGGTGCAGATGATAGTATCGATATTATTATATTAATATTACTATACCGATGATAACATGAGGTTATTGAGAATACAATACGATAAGATCGAAGTGTAGGGCTTATTATTAGTATGAATGAAACGTTTCGTCGATTAAAAAAACAATATTATGTGTAGTAAAATCGTCCGGGCCGGCGAAAATATTATAATAAAACGTGTGTGCGTGTAGGATACGCCTGATTGGAATTTGGTCGCGGGTCGTGCGGCGTGTTGGAGAAAACCAATTTCACAATATTTTAATACATGCGCGCAATTAGCAGTAACTTTTGAGACGCGCAATAAACGTCTCGCGCGGAAGAGTCGACCGCCGCCGCCGCCGCGTTACCGTTTCTCGGAAGAGCGATCATATCTCGGCACCGAGTCGAAAAACGTAATAATATTATAATGCGGAGGTATAGGTACCTACTACTACTACTAATAATAATAATAATAATAATATCGTCCCGCAACTATACGAGGACCCCGACCGCACTGTTTTATAGTCAGCTGCTTCGCTCGAACGAAAATCGATTTGTACTATTTTTTTTTTCAGTTCGCTTTAAGTTAATTGACTTAAAGGTTATAGGAATAGGTATCAGATACGTTTACTATTAATTCTACATATTAATTATATTAAATTGTATTAAAATACCTACATAAATGTGTAAATATTATAAAATATGTGTATTGCGTAAACCTACCTAGGTATGTATAATAACCGCACCCGCAATATTATAGGTGACTTACAGAGGTAAGTCCCAAGTAGAGACACGAGAGGACCCGCGTGTGTCAAGTGTCGACTCTGTTTTATGAACGTACACTACTGTAGTGTTCAACAGCGGCCCCAGTATTTAATGTGGTAAGCTTTAATAATAGTGTGAATTGACCGTTTATTATCAAACTAATTTTTAAACAATTATTATTTGTATGTAAAATATATATATTACAATAAATTCAAATATGCCCAAAAAACCAATGAGACAGCACATTATATAATTTTCTTTCCTTTATGATGTTTAACCACACCCTGAAAAACTTATCGTTTAAATTTTGAATGAGGTACACAAACATTTTAAAAAAAAGTTAAGCAAATAATTTAATGTAAAATGTGGGATTCTCTTTAAACAACAGACGTTTGTATCTTCGCAGAACACTTCTTAAACGGTACAAAAAATTTCAAGAATTTAAAAATATTGTCTTTAATAAGTGGGTTTAATAATTACAAAAATCAGAATTTTGAATAATTTTTGTATACGATAGGGAACGTTCTTGACGAATCGCTCTGTAGAAAATTGAACGTATTTTTTACTGAATTGGTCGACATTTTCTTTTCATGCTTGATTATTTTCGATAACAAATTTTAATGGTCGCCTTTTTGTTTTGCATAATAATAATACGCACATTACACAATTCAATCTCGTCATTCTGGGTGACGACGACGTGACGTGACGAAGGGGGTAATCTAAGGGCGGCCCTCTCCGAGTTTCCTTTAAGGGGTGGTGGATGGGTGGCAATGGCAGACGGTGATAATTATTACTATACTAACTATAGTATTTTAACAATATAATATACAATAGTTAGATTCGTCATATAATAATAAACAGTGAATTCCTACTTTACCAGGTTATATTGATGTGGCAGGTTGGGTGAATCACGTAAGACTACAATATAGCCACTTGTAAGTCCGCCGTGGCCACTGTGGCGGCATCGTACTATTATACGGTATTCATGTACGTTGGACAGTGCCGTGGGGTTGCTCCCCCCCCCCACATGGTCCCACAGACTTCAAACTGGTATCAATACATTTTGAAATTTTTATGCAACTATATAATACTTGCACGTTTAGACACTTAACAAGTCGGAACAATATATCCCTTCCATCCGCCACCGCCTCGCAGCAGTCTATGTTATCATACCTACGATCCTGCAGCACAACGTGACATGGTTATACTTATCTGTGCCGTGTACACGATAATATCGTGTCAAAACAAAAAATCTTTTTCAATTGGTATAATAATATACGCCTATTATATATATACTAACCCGTACCTATACTGCGAGCTGTATACCTATAATCTATATATTGCAGTAATAGGTATAAACCTGTCCGTAGCCTCATCGTTACGCGCAGGAACTCCGCTAAGAAGTGGTGTACGCGAATATCGATTTCCCGAAGATTACAATATTTACTGGTATACTTACTTATATTGTTGTACCGTCGAGAATCATAATATCGTCATGACGTCTGCTCGCGGGGGCGGTATATAGATTTATTTTCGAGTTATATTCATTCGTCTTCGAGAATAGTATAATTATAAATACAATACACACCTATTATTATTTATATCGGTTTGTCAAAATGCTATATAACGCAGAAAATGTTAATAACAGTTGTAACGATCAGTCGTCGCCCACACTATCACTCTAATATATTATAATATAATATACACACTCGAGTAAGACACTCGCACGAATAACGTTATTATATGATATAGGTCTGATGTGATTTGAACCATTCTTTAATAATTTATAACACCGCGGTATGATAAAAATCCCATTGTCGTAATGGAGATCGATTTAGGCACATACGTGTAGCGTGGTACTATTATTTTGTTCGCTTTACATTAATAGTTTGTTAAACGTCGACGTGCCCATTATTGCGAATACCGGCGGTATGAGGTATTTATGCTGCAGGTGCGTGTATCGATGAAGGATGAAATCAGCAAAGACATATTATTATTATAATAATATGGTGAGACAAATAATAAAAATCTAAGTAAGACAAATCTATCGAGATAATATGATCAATGATATTGCGTAAGTATTCTTTTTTTTTATTTGTGTCCGACGTGGAGCGTTGCAGACAAAGTTTGACGAAAACTCTACAATAATTTACAGGGCACGACGTAAACTTGGCTGCATACGATTTCGAGGGGCCGTCGCCGAAATTCCGTTTTCAAAAGAAAATAACATTATCGGTTTCGAAATCTTTTTAATACAACAACAATACAATTATTCATTATACGGGTCGAATTTCGAGGGAAATCACTACGATCGTATTCATGAATGAGGTACAAAAATAAAAAAAACCGTTCATTAAGTGAAAAGGACAATTAGACGTTTGTAGAAGAAGAAGAAGAAGAAACCGTTTATTTCATTATTAAAAGCAGTCGGATAGTATATTCGAAGCAATAACAATAATAATAATAGGTACCTAATATTAATAAAAAAAAACAAAAATAAATTCCCCGCCGCTGATAACGGATGGTTCCCACGCGGGTTTTTGTGTGAAAACTAAAAAGCGTTTTCTATGCTTTCCTCGGGAGCTCACAATTATACCTACGACATTCTGTCAGACTTTCGATAGCTGTTAGAATACGCATTTTAATATTTATATTATGCTAACCCAAAAACCGCCTAGTCGATTATACGTGCGTACCGTAGAAATCCATTCCGTCGAAATACGTTTATATACTTAATATGTAGTAGATGTGTGTGACGAGTGTTAGTGTAATAAGGCTGTAAGTACAAACGACTATGTACTTGCATCATTTTTAAATCCGATATGAGACCGATAAACCTACTATACAAGGATAGGACTCACCGCCGTTTATTAAGAGTCTTCAAGTAATTGCTCGCTCGACAATAATTTTCTTAATGTATATTATATTTATGGAATGTTCATATTTTCAAATGTTTGAGATTCATTGTGCTACCCAATAGGAGCGTCCTTCCTGTGGTGATAAGAACTACTACTGTTTTCCAACGAGACACCCCTTTTCTTACTGTAAATTATTGAGTAAATAATTTGATATAGGTAGTAGGTACCAAATTAAAAATTTGAACGAGTAGTTTTTCAGTTATTAAAATGTTCAATTAATATTAAATTATTATCTTCATAAAAAAAATGTTTGTCACGCTGAAAACATGTTCAACCCTCTTTAAATTGGGTATTTGGACGTTCGGGGGGGGGGGGGGGGCTGTGCCGATTTTGTTCTATGATTTTTTTTTAAGCAAATACTGAGACGTTGTCACACCAACCAAACCTCACTGGTTTCAGTAATATACATTTTTTTTTTTACATAAAGAAGCAACTCTATAAGTGTTATCTAAAAAAATTTTGAATGAGCTAATGAATCAGGAGGCCATTCCATAATAATAATGAATATTTAATGGAATGGGTAGTGTTTAAAAAAGTGATGTACGATAAGTTATATGAAATAAAGATATTTTGAATTTTTTAATATCCATGAGCTATCTTACTAAAATTAAAAAATACTAATTTAGTTTTTGAGTTTTATCGAATGAGTTGGGGAAGGCACGAGGGGGGGGGCGATTCTTAGATTCTTCAAATTAAATTAAATTCAATCGATTTTTATTTTAACGAGTTTTTGATAAGGCATATAAATTCTACAAAAACCGTTTTAAACCGATAACGGGAAAAAAAAAATAAAACTGATGGTGGATGATTTCTAACTTACATATCATTATAGACGTCGAGTTATGTTAAAAAAATAAAATAATAATAATATTAATGATAATGGTTATAGTAGGTACCGTACCTCATATAATAATAATTATTGTTCTTTTATTAATTTTTCCATCAAAACGTTGGCGCCGTTTCGAGCGACAATAATAATTATTCAAGCCCATTTTTCACACATTTATAACGCTTAACAATATAATATTATAAATTATAATACGATAATATTATGCAACTCCGGCCGTGTGGGCGTATCGTTCGAGTTGGAGTGTAATTTTTTTTTTCACGACCAACATAACTCGGTGTAACGTGTTATTATTATTTTATTTTTCGATTTTGTTTTTGACGCTGACAATTTAATTAGTCGATTAACGTGTACGTGTAATTGTATTGCCCGGTAATTGTATGGAATTTATAGCCATTATAATAAATATATTA